>CAUYLG010046344.1:0-10240 GCA_963573385.1 Cacajao melanocephalus
GGAGCTGCGATCCCCTGTAGGAGGAGAGGCATTCTGATTTCGGGTGTTCTCAGCCTTTTTGCACTGGTTTCTTCCCATTTTTGTGGATTTATCCACCTGTCGTCTTTGTAATTGCCGACTTTCAGATTGGGTCTGAGTGAACTTCTGGCTTGTTGGTGATGAAGTTTTTTCTGTTTCTTAGTTTTCCTTTGGTGGACGCCCCTTCCCCACAGAGCTTGGTCTTCCCGGATTCAGCTGTGCTTACTGTGAAACTCTCGGTCCTCAGCGCTTCCAATTGCTGTTCTCCTTGTGGGGGTGGGACCAGCCGAGCCGACTCAAAGGGTGCCCAGTCGCGTATACTCTGCACTGAGAAGCACTGCGCCGCTCCGGGGCGCCAGCAAAACAGCCACGCTGGCCAAAAAAGTCGCGCTGGCGACCCGTGTGGCTCCTCCGCCGGGAATCTCCTAGTCTGTGGGCAACAAAAATTCGTCTGAAAGTGCGGCGTCCACTCGCTTTCTGCGCTTTCACTAGGAGCTACAATCCTGAGCTGTTGTTAATTGGCCATCTTGGATCTCTCCTCTATAATTCATCTCACTGGTGCCTCACTAAAGCCCAGTGAAGTTGACACAACAAAAAGTGTCATCTCTTTTATAGACGAGGGTCATGTGGCTAAGAGAAGTAGACTGCTTAAGATCACGTGGCTAACAACTGCTTTCATCAGGATCAGGATGCAGGCTTTCTAATTCCAAATCAAGTGCTTTTGTTTTCCTTCTTTTTAACCATAGTAGGTTGCTCCCTGATCTTTATAATTACAACTGAACATTCAGGTTGGTTCACATTAGTTAGTTGTGGACCTAACGTTAGTTTTTCCACAACATTAGTTTTGGACATAACTTCCTAAAATCTGGATTGACAACTTGACTATCAAATAGAATCTCTGAACTAATCAAATTATCCAAGGTTAAGCTTAAAATGTATCCAAATTGGCCAACAATAACTTAAAATATGTTCATGTTTTCTATCTTGACTTGTTTAGTAGGCTAATATAATGTTAACAGCTGAGCTTCTGGGGGGTAAGTCAGATTGTCAGAGTGACCCTGAATAGCCTCTCAGACCGTAATGTAGATAGTCAAAGCACCTGCTTACAGAGTTGATGTGAGTATTAAATAAGGTCGTTTACTTGAAGTACTTAGCACTATGTCTGCTACAGAGTAAAAGCTAAAATGCTACTCACTAAATACTGCAGTTATTACTGGTGGCACTACTACATTTCCATTAAATTAAACCTCAGCCAGTGTACCTTAAACATTTAAATGGCTATAAAAAATTGAAAAGTTCTACCTAAAAGGAAAATACCATAGAGAAGTTAGGCCATATGAAAGCTAGTTCAAATAGGTTTACCTTGGTCACTGTAATGTACCTGGGTACATCCACCAGAATACCAGAAAGCAAGATCAAAAGAAAATAGAGGCTATTAACTCTTATCTGGAGGAAAAGAGCAATGGATAAAATATCAAGATAACTGAAAATGATGGGATTCAAGATTATTGGTAATGAAAAGGTGTAGTTTCAAAAGGATGAATAGATAAGGAGAACAAATCTGAATGATCAGCAAACGTGAAACACTCCAGGTCATGAGTATTCAAAAGTACAAGCTAAAGTAACAGTGAGATATTATATTGTCTAACAAATTGTCAAAGAAAATTATTTAAAGTGACAATACTAATTACTTGTAGGATGTACAGAAAAAGTTATCTCACATATTCTAATGACAGAAATAGAAGTAGAAATATATTCTAACGACATCCATGAAAAATAAATTGTGTAACGGGTTCAAATCCATTTCTGGAAATCTAACCCTTGGATATAAAACCACAAGTGGGCAAGTCTACATATACAAAACATATAATATTGTTAATAGGAATAAAATCTAAAGCCAGTGATTGGCTAGTAATATGGAACATCTACACCATGTAATGTGTTTTTAATCCATTAAAAAGAATGGATTAGTGTTCTTCCAGTTGGTTTGAGAGGATTTCCAAGAATATTGTTGAGGTAAAACAGTAAGATGTAAAAAAAAAAGTTTGCCAAATGGTCACATTTTAGTAAAGCAAACAGTATATACATGGTGTGTGTGTAGACTGATAAGAGCACTGGGGAAAGTAAAGTGGAATGCACAGGAGAGTGTTAAGACTTCTAGCATGCAGGAGACAAAACTTTTAAGTGCACCAAAAATATATGCACACCAGCATATATGATATTTCCCATTTATTTAAACTACAATATGTATATATTATATATATAGATCTCATGTATAAGTATGTAGAAATTAGAGAGAGGATTGTGTGAATGTATTAACTTATTGGAATTTAATGGAGTATATAATGTAGCAAATTGCAAGCAACTTGGATAGCATCATGCCGTGTTTAAAAGCAATGAACAGATAAAATTGTGTGTGTGTGTGTTTATGTAGGTATGTATAACAGGATAGCCAATTTTGGCCTGTAGGCCACATCCAGCTGGCTACCTATTTTTGTAAAGTTTTATGGGAACATAATCACACCTATTTATGTGCTGTCTACCACTGTTTTCTTCCTGTAAGGGCAGAGTTGAGCAGTTTCTACCATATTACCAGCACAGACTAAAATATTTACTACCTAGCCCTTAACAAAAAGTTTGTCAGCCCCTAGTATACATGATTGTATACTCACATAAACAAACAGAAAGGTGAAGGTACACACCAGACTGTTACTATTGGCTACATCAGGAATCAGGATTGGTTGGACATAAGGAATAATAATTAGCTTTTGTCACAATTGTTACATGCATGTATTATTTTCATAATCTGGAAACCAGGGGAGTACTGAAAGCTTAACAATTTCAAAAGAAGCAATCACCTTAGAAAACATATTACTTGGGATGAAGGGATTGGGATTATTCATTCATAAACAAATATTTTAGTGAGTCCTATGTGTTAAGTATTAGAAACACACATAGAAGCAGGAGAGTTGGAACACATAGGCCACTGCAAGGAGTCAATGTAAGGCAATGCTTTTTTAAATATGCCATAATTAAGATAAATGTGCTGAGAAGCAAACTAGTTCATTGAGAGATTTGGGGAATGCTCCACATAGGTAAATTTGAGTTATGTCTCAAAAGGTAAGTCATTCTTTCTCAGGTACAGAAAGGAGTCGTTCAACTAGAAATGAGCAGAGAGTAAAATGGCTTGATCAAAGACATGAATGAGAGCTCATAGATCATTGACAGAGCAAGAAAAAGCTAAGGCATAACTCAAAATCAAGGTTGCAGGGCTTACAGGAAGATAGAGAATAAAGATAGATTTTAAACTATAGGTTGGCCTTACCTTTTGGAAGGTAATGTAGGTTGCCTTGGACTTTGTTGTATCAACAATGGACAGTCAGGGTTCAAAAGAAGTTATTCTCTTGAGAAACCTCCAAGCTGTTCTCCATAGTGACTGTGGTAATTTACATTCCCATCAACAGTGTGCAAGGGTTCCCTTTTCTCTGCATCCTCGCCAGCATTTGTTGTTGCCTGTGTTTTGGAGATAAGCCATTTCAACTGGAGTGAGATGATCTTTCATTGTAGTTTTGATTTACAATTCTCTCATCAGTGATGTTGAGCACCTTTTCACATGCCCATTTACTATTTGTGTGTCTTCTTTGGAGAAATGCCTATTCCAATGTTTTGCCCATTTTTGGATCAGATTATTGGATTTTTTCCTATAGAGTAGTGTGAGCTCTTTATTTTGGTTATTAATCACTTGTCAGATGGGTAGTTTGCAAATGTTTTTTCCCATTCTGTGGCTTTTCTCTTTACTTTGTTGATTACATCCTTTACTCCACAGAAGGTTTTTTACTTGATGTGATCCCATTTTTTCATTTTTTCTTTGGTTGCTTGTGCTTGTGGGTTGTTACTGAAGAAATGTTTGCCCAGACAAATATCCAGGAGATTCTCCTCAGTGTTCTCTTGTAGTAGTTTCATAATTTGAGGTCTTAGAGTTAAGTCTTTAATCCATTTTGACTTGATTTTTGTATACGGTGAGAAATAGAGGTCTCGTTTAACTCTAATGCATATGGATACCCAGTTTTCCCAGCACCATTTATTGAAGAAACTGTTTTCCCCAGTGTATGTCCTTAATGCCTTTGTCAAAAATGAGTTCACTATATGTGTGTAGGTTTGTTTTTGGGTTCTCTGTTCTGTTCCATTGAACTACCATATGATCCAGCAATCCCACTGCTGGGTATATACCCAAAACTAAGGAAATCCATATATTGAAGAGATATCTGCGTTCCTGTGTTTGTTACAGCACTGTTTACAATAGCTAAGATTTGAAGGCAGCCTATGTATCCATCAACAGAAGAATGGTTAAAGAAAATGTGGTACATACATACAATGGGGTACTATTCAGCCTTAAAAAGGAATGAGATCCAGTCATTTGTAACAATATAGTTGGAACTAGAGATCATTACATTAAAAGAAATAAGCCAGGCACAGAAATACAAACATCATATGTTCTCACTTATTTGTGGGATCTAAAAATCAAAACAATTTGAACTCAGAGCAGAAGGATGGTTACAGGAGGTTGAGGAGGGTAGTGGGGGGCTGGGGGAGAGGCGGGGGTGGTTAATGTGTACCAAAAAATAGAATGCATAAGACCTAGTTTTTGATAGCACAACAGGGTGACTATAGTCAATAATAACAACTCTACTTTTTAAAATAGAGTGTAATTGGTTTGTTTGTAATACAAAGGATAAATGCTTGAGGGGATGGATACCCCATTCTCCATGACATGACATTGCATGCCTATGTCAAAATATACTATGTATTTATGGGGTACATGGTATATTTTGCTACAGGCATGCAATGTGATATATGTACATCCATGTACCCACAGACATTTTATAAAATAAAAAAGCTGATAGGCGCAAAAATGATTATCTTGAGATTTGTGTTTCAGAAAGGTATCTCTCTCATAAAAGTGAAGGTTTATAAAGTAGGAGATGGTTACATTAACAGAACAATCTACATGTAACTTTCTCAGGTTGACAAGGCATTTTAATAAACAATGAGGGAAACAGTAACAGCCAACATATATTCATTATTATGTATCAGGCACTCTCCTAAAGAACTCCACATATGTTAATTCACTATTTCTTCATATTGATTACTTCCTCACATTTTACAGATGAGAAAACTGAGAAACTGAGAAGTAACTTTCCCAAAGTCACAGAGTTAATAAGTGGCACAGCTGGGATTTGAACCTGGACAGTTTGGCAACCATCTCTACTTCCAACTATTCTAGTCTTCCATTGAGGCAAGTTAACATTCATTAAGGTCCTGCCACATGCCAGGCAGTGTTTAAGATACTAGGGACTCAGGCCTTGCTCTGTGAGAGCTTTCTCATAGTTCAATGCCTGGGCTAGCAAATAGTTTAATTGGAAGTGGCTGACTGGTATGTTGCATTGAGAGATTATAACTCAGAGAGTTGGGTGATCCATTAGATGTGTCTGCCATGACTGAGAAAAGCAGGTAGGACGAGGCTTGCTGACCTCCTAATGGCTTAGGTGGATCCCATGACTGACACAGAAAATAAAACAGGCAGAGATGGTCCTATTCAGAATGGTTGCCCAGGGGAGTTTGGGTGGCATGTCTCTATGTCCATGTGGAGTTTTATTAGACTCTGCCCCTCCCTGCAGTGCTCCTACCTACTGAACTCATCCAATTGTCCTGATGGTTGGTGAGGTCAGTTCCCCCAGAGTCTAGGTCATCACTTAGCAATGCAGACTCCAGGATTTATTATTGCTGTCTCCTAGCAAATACATGAAATTCACTTTAGTTCAAACCACCCAAGCATGACAACTCTAATAATGATGTTTTAATAGTGTCTACTGTGTAAAAGTTTCTTGAAATCTGATATCTGACATGAGCTAATATAAGCAATATCACAGCCCCCCATTTTTTTAATAAAACAGTTCCTTAAATGAGGAACTCAGTTGTACAGTACTGATAAAACCTAATGATTTCTAAAATGACGTTTTACTCCAATATTTATAATTTCATTGTTAACCAAGATTGTATTGTGGTATTTCAGAATATAAGCAATAATGTTCCTCAGCCTAAGTGCATTGAATTCACCTCAGAAAATTTAGTTAACTAATTATCTGAAACTACTGAGGCGGTGACTGTTTGCTTCCTGTATGATTACACTATAATGTGAGGTTTTTCTGTAATGGAACAAAAATAATCCAAATTCTTTGCTCAGTATGGTAACTGGCTACTCTAAAAATTGCTGTTAGGTTACTTGCAAATTTCTATATAATGAGTATTCATTCAGGTTCGGCTTAACAAGGTTGACATTGTTTGGGGGTCACAGATGTGTGCTTACATAGTTTTAAGTGAAACCAAGCCCCAAAGAGGCTCAATAAACAAATGACAATGTTTGGAAAAGAAAGAAGCTTGTTTCCTTTGATAGGGTGCAGGGAATTTAACCAACCTGTGTTTATAATTACTGTCTGGTTTAGTTAGTGTGAAAGAATCTGCTTGCTACTAACTTATAAATAAACGAAATAGATCTACTTTCCTATTTTGCAGCCGGCCTTTTGGAGTTTATTTTTCTTTTTCTTTCTCTTTTTTATTGACTACAGACCACTTACTTTATGTCCAAATTATGTTGTTCCATTTTAAACATTCTTCTGGTTTTAGGGCTCCCCTCTCCTTAATTCTTGGCCTGACTTATGAAGATGACACCTTCTTCCATATTTCAACTCTTCCTTGTTCCCACATCAAAGCTGTAAATTATCAAATTATAGTCAGTCATGAACATTTGGATGTTTGGTTGAATACCAAAGGTGATTTTTTTGGCAAGCTTATATAGAAGCAAGTTGCTACTACCCAGTTAATCGTAAAACAACATCAAATGAACACTGTCAGTTTGGGGCCACAGGAGAATTTTGTGTAGAATATGAAGTCAATTATTTGGACCTTCTGAACAGGCACATATTTCGTCTGAGAAATTAAATCTCACCTTTTAAATACACAAAGGCATGCTGTCTACTTTTGAGAAGAATTGTAGAAATCCATTAATTGTTTTGAAATCTTCCCTCAGAGATCTTGCTATCAGTAAATTTACTGCTTTCTTTACATCTATTGTTAGTTAATTGGAGCAGGTATATTCATTTAAACTTTCAGTTGGCTTCACAAACTATTTCTTTTATTTTTCCCTTAACTTAAGAATTAATTGTGCTAACATAAAGATAGGTCATAAGGAAAAAGATATTGCATTTTCATTTCCATGTAGTTATATATTTTTTTAAATCTAGTTAACCAAATGCTTTCTCAAAATTCTTCTGCTCCTTGAAATTAACATTGGACTATTTATTATTGAAATGATTCTTCAGTGTTAAGACAGATTTTTACTAGTATGTGGATTTACCTTTTATGAAGATTGCATTAATCCATCACGAAAATTTTAAAACTCAATAAATTCATTTTACCATAAAAGATGTATAAAGCCATAAGCCTTTTCCAGATGTGGATGTGGATATAAGTTAAAAAAACTCGTCTGTTCTGAGAGAGGAAAAACTGTTGACATTTCTTTGAAGTGTAATCTCTTTTGTTTATTTGGTTTTTAATAGCTTCCAGCAGTTAGCCACATATTTTTTAAGTGATGTTGCTAGCATACTCTTTTTTTTTTTTTTTTTTAGTTGTGAGTGGCATTAACTTGCTGCCATAAATTTAGAAGCTTAACCTATAAAGAGAAAAGTAACCATCCCTGAGATGTATAATTGAGTAATTGCCAAAAAGTACAAGTTCCCATTGTGCTCAGCAACTGTTCTAAAATGGAAACTATGGGGAGCAGAGGTCAGGGAGTCAATTTGCTATTGTCCTAATCTTTAATATTTATTTACAAAGGACAATCTTTAGATGTTGCAAATTTTAATCGTAAAAACGTTTCGTTCTTTCTCTATGCCAACGATCTGACCATTCAATGTAAAGCAAAATGAAGAATTTTTCAGTCTAACCGTTGTGCATGTCACCTGTGTCCCATGGCATAACATGTGCATGCATCCACATGGGTATGCACAAGTGTCCTGTAAATGGGGGGGGGGGGGAATTTAGAGAGATTAAAAAAAAATCATTAAAATTGAGTGACTGAAAAGCCTGACACTGAAAAATGGAAACTATTTGGAAAGTAAGTGAAAACTTGAAAAAAAATATGTACAAGCTTTTGACATTTCATAATGATTTATATAACAGGCTGCATGAGAATTAATTTGATATCAGATGTAATGCTAGCCATAACCAACTGCACAAAGCAGAGTGCATTCAAGGTTGAGAACATTTATATATATATAAATTAAGTTTGAGAACCATTTCTCATTCTGTCCAATCAATGTTTTTTAAATATTACTTATACTAATGGGATTCTCCAAAGTTTAATATGGTGGCTTTCATATGTGCAAGTGGATTCACATAGGCATGTGTTCCATTCATATACACAATAATTCTAACATGCATTTGTATGTATGTGATATTTAACTGTTGTGCTTCTCCTTCTCTTTGATTGAAATTGATTTTTTATCCAAGCTGAAAAATAGTCTTAAAGTGTTAATAAAAATGCTACTAAACTGATACCATTATTGTTATAATAAATAACAGAAGTATGTCCTATAATTTTGAAGGAAATCCTGAGCAAAATCAATTTGTTCTATGTTTTTAATGCAGGTCTAAGCAATGTGCTATACACACTGGTAATAAAATTATTTTAAGGGATGCTCCTTGACCAGCAATTCAAGCTACATATTAAGATTTGCTCTGTTTTTCATGTGTTTTCCATCAAGGAAGTCTGTGGTTACCTTCCTGATTCTGCTGGACTGGAAAAACATAGCTAATATGGTGTGATCTGGAGAAAGCTTTGATGCAGGGTCTTTGCAAATAAACCTCCAGATGCCATATGGTTTACATTCATCTCTCAATTTATTTCCTATAAATGTCTATTGAATATTCCATTGAACCAACACATGTGAAACTAGAGCTGAAAGAGAACAGTATATAGAATACTTTGTGGCAGCAAGTGATTATCATATTTCTTTCCCAATATTGCTACCAGCCTTAAATTCATGGTAAATTAGTCAAATGCCAAAGTTGTCAGACTTAAAGCAAAAATCAAGAAAAAATATTTAAGTTATCAAAACAAACAGTCCCGTTTTTCTGTTTGTGGTAAAGTATCATTCTCTAGAGCAGGGTTTATTTGTGGCAGCACTGAGTCGTGTGTTTAAGTTACTGCCACTTGAAAAATAAAGTTCAAGATGCCTAGGGATGCAGAGATAAATGCTGTTAAGATGCTGCAAAGGGAAAAATAATGTTAGAGGAAGAGTTTTACATGAATCTGTTTGTGGATTGACACGTTTTATATCATCATCTTTGGTTCCATTCTGTTCTGGAATCTAGGTACCACCACACCATGATTCTGTATCAAGGAGACAGGCCAGAATAATTCTTCTAAGAACTGTGTTTGCTTAATGTCTCCCTCAGCTCTCTATTCTTCCTGTTAAGGCCAGTGTTTCCAAAGACTGTTTTATTGAATAACTAGAGAATTCTTTTTCTCCTAAAACTGCTTACTAGTTTTGTCTTCCAGTGAGAAATCCATTTTTTTCCCAATGAATATCCCTAAGAAAATAGAAGCAGCATCTAACAATGACCTTATATATGGCCAGTCAACTTCACCATACTCATGTTACCCCCACTGTTTACTGTTATGTGGCATTTAAACACATGTATATAAATATGTGTTTATATGTAAATTGATGGCAACACAGAAAATTTAAGGAGAAAATATGGAGAGGGAAATGAGAAAAATAATTTTCTCACATGTAGCATTTTGTGGCCTTTGAGAACTCGATTCCCCAAGCCTTTCATTTAATGCTTTAATATCAAGGGTTTGCTAATGTAATAAAGCAAATGAGAAAAGCACAAGAAATCAAAGTGTTACTAAGTTAAATCTATATGCAAAGAACTGTGTAAATTCTTTCTTTTTTTTTTTTTTAGAAAAAGAGAGAAAGGAAGAAAGAAACGGTGAAAGAAAAAAAAAAGAATGTAAGAGAGAAAGAAAGAGGAAGAGAAAGAGGGAGAACGAGATTCTTGTTCTATTGCCCAGGCTAGAATGCAGTCTAAAAATGGGTATTAAAAACCTCTTTTATGCCAATAATTGTGCTTAACAATGGAGACAGGAAGGAATAAG
>CAUYLG010046346.1:0-14369 GCA_963573385.1 Cacajao melanocephalus
AAGCCCGCCCTCGGGCGCATCAGCACTGGTTTTCGGGGCAAACGCGCCCTACCGCCGCAGGCCCCCTCAGTCACTCACCCGCCATTTTTTTTTTTTTTTTTTTTTGCATTTGCACGGGATTGTGGGAGGAAGCGGAGCGCAGCCAGACACCCCGCCGCCCGCCCCCCCTTCCCCTCCCTCCTCCCCCAGCCGCCTTGTGCAAAGATGGCTGCACCGTGAGCGCAGAGGAGGAGGAGGCGGCGGCGGCGGCGGCGAGAGAGCGAGCACCCATCGCCTGCACCCACCCCGGGGCCGCCCGGGACGCCCCCTCCCAAGCGCGCGCCCCCCCTTTTCTCTCGCAAGCGCCGGGGCAAAGGCGGAGACAGCGGGGTCCCTCCTCCCCCCTTCCCTCCTCTAGGGGGAACCCCCCTTCCCCCTTCCTTGGCTCAGCGACTGCACCCCCTCCCTTGCCCGCCCCTCCGCCCCTGCCCCCTCCCTCCCCCGCCCGGGGCCTTCCCGGGCCTTCCGCGGCTGCAAAGAAAAAAAGAGAGAGAGAAAAGGGGGGAAAAAAAAGCAGCAGCGGAGGGAGCGGCGGCGGAGGAGAGCGCGCGCGCGCCCCCTCCCTCCCTCCCCCCTCCCTCCCCCTCCCCCCAATTTCCACCGCGGCCAATTCATGGACAGGAACTACCCCAGCGCCGGCTTCGGGGACCCGCTCGGCGCCGGGGCGGGATGGAGTTACGAGAGGTCAGCGAAAGCTAGGTAAGGAGCTGAGGGTGGCCTGGAGAAAGGGGCCAAGGGGTGGGAGCCCAGCCGGGCCGGGCCGGGCCCGCCCGGCGACGCGTGCATCGCAAACTCCCCTCCGGCTTGCAAGGGAGCGGCCTTCCTTGGTTTGTAACAACGCCGCCGCCCCAGTTTGCAAATTGCAAACTCCGCCAAAGCCAGCTCCGGCATGCAAAGGGAGAATTGCAGCGGGAAAATGGGGGTGCAAAACAATTTCGGACGGGAAGGCCTTGGGAAGGTGGGAGGGACTGGCGAAGCAAGGCCTGGACTTCCCCCCATCCTTGGATTCCCGGCTTGGTGACCCCTCCCCCCCGCGCCCCAGGCACTGCTCTTGCAAAGGTGGGAAGAAGAGAAGAATTAGAACGCAGATCTGGGGGGCGCGAACCCCCTCTCAGGTCCTATTGTTCCGGGACTGTGCGAGGCCGCGCCGATAGGCGCCCCCCCAAGAAATTCCGCGCGCAGAGTGGGCACGGGGCCCCGCCCCCTTCCTAAGCTGGGGTTGTGTAAGGGGGGGTCCGGCATCGGGGACACGCCCCCTTTAGTGCCCCCACCCCCAAAGGCAGAGAATCCTAGTTGATGGCAAGGAGTGGAGCTTTTGCCCTCTTGAGTCTGGCTAAGGATTGGGGCCGTTGCATGGGAAGAGTCGGATGTTTCCCGGGTGTGTGTTTGTGTGTATGAGCGTGGGCCCTGTGCGTGCGTGGCTGGCAGCGTGTTCACCTGTGAATCTGCCCCTTTCCTGCTGCTTCTTGGTGTGGCGCCCTCACACTTCACCTGACCCTGAGCACCTCCCCCCCAACACACCTGGGTTTCCCACCAGGGCATAACCCCAAGTGTGTCAGGATTTTCCGTGTGGGACTCCTCCGTCTGTATCTTTTCTTCCCCACGGGTGAGTTGGATACCCGTTTGCACACATACCTGGCATTGCACGGGACCAGGCATTTGAACCTCAACCCCCCCGGGGATGGACGATGTTCTTGTTCACACTTGTACCTGGTACTTTCCCCGGGTCTTATTCCCTCTTCTCTCCACCCCGCCACCGCTGCTGCTTGGGGACCGATCTGCCTTCTGCTCCCAACTTGTTTTGCACCACCCCACGAAGTTCAAGGCCTGTGTTCCCATGTGTCTACGAAACAGGGGGCGTCCATGTGCACCTCTGGGGTTGGCCCTACGGCCTGTGTCGCCGGAACGGGGGCTGGGGGGGGTGGTCGGTGGGGTCGATGGGAGAGGGCTCACATTTGCAGCTCAAGACACTTCCTCTGCCTTGGACCCTCTTCTGTGTGTTAGTCTCGTCTCTGAGCATGCCTCTTTGTAAACGTGACTATCTGGGGTCTGGAGTGGGGGCCATTTCTGTGGCTCTTTAGTTGGGCACCCCGATTCTCCCCTTTAAGGCCTAAGGTTCCGTAGCTTAACACCCCCCCACCCCAGTCAGCTGGAAGTGTCCCCCCAACTCCCTGGGAGTTTTCCCGAGCTCCCTTCTCAGAAGGCAGCTTGGGAGAACCCCCTAACGTCTACCCTTTCCCCCCAGCTTGGTCTATGGCAGCTCCAGGACCTCGCACCCCGAGACGGACATCTTACACCGCCAGGCCTACGCGGCCCCCCACCCACTGCAAAGCTATGCCACCAACCACCACCCGGCAGGTACGGCCCCCATCCCGCCCCATTTGGGCTAACCCTCCTCCCGAGGCAGCTGATTGGCTGTTGAAAGTTCCGCCCCTCCTAATTGGACGTGGCCCTTGCCGTGGCCCGCCCCTTGCTGTGTCTCCTCCGATTGGTTGCCTTTGAGGCTGCTGGTCCCTGCTTCATTTCTCGCCGGATTCGTCCGCCCCTGCCTCGTCCCGCCCCTTTCGCTCCAATTGGCCCCGTCCCATCAGCCCCCAAATCCCACCTTCTCTTCCAGGCTTTTCCGCTTCTCTCCAGCCCACCCCAATTCTTTCCCTCTGGGTTTGCCCTATTCTTTTGGCTTCTTGGAACTCTGAATTCTTTCTTCCTGATTCCCTTTCTTCCTGATTGGCTCTAACTATCTGGCCCGCCCTCTTTTTTTAAATTTTGCCCCGTTGCCTTATTTTACCCCCTTGTCTTTGCCTCCAAGGTTTCTGATTGGTTCCCGCTTCCTCGGGGTACCGGCAATGACGTGAGGCTGTCCAGTTTGACCCTCGACCTTCCTGATTGGCACCTTCCCTTTTTGTCTTCCCATCTTTTTCTCTGAATCCTCCCACGTGGCGCAATGCCTTTTGATTCGTCCTTTGGTCTTTCTGAGACTCCAGTCGTACCGTCCTTTGCTCTCACTTGCTGGAAATACACAAATTTGGTCTCCCTCCTGTCTTTACTGAGGACTCTGCTCTTTTGCCCCTGGCTCTTTCACTTCTAGATTTTTCTATGCTTTTGTCTACCATTTCCTACCTGGGCTCCCTGCCCTTATGACTGGATTGCCCGCTGTCCTGCTTTGCTGTCTCACCTTTCCCCCTTCCCTCCCCTCATTCCTGTCTCATTAGCTTGGTTCTGTCCATTTTCTCCTCTTTGAATTTGCCCTTTTCTCTTCCCTCCCCTCCTTTTCCTGCTCCACCTTGCCTTTGGCTTCTTCCCTTTCTCTCTTGACCTTGCCCTACGCATCCCCACCTGGCTGACTCTACCCCCTGTCCCCGGCCAGGCCTCTCTGGACTCTTCGACACTGGCCTCCACCACGCGGGCTCAGCAGGGCCCGACGCCTCCGTCATGAACCTCATCTCGGCCCTGGAATCCCGGGGCCCCCAGCCTGGCCCCTCTGCCTCCTCTCTCCTCTCCCAGTTCCGCAGTCCTTCCTGGCAAACAGGTAAGCCCAGCGCCGGCCCTGCAGGGCCAGGGTGGGGCTGGCTTGCTGTCCTCTCTCACCCTCCGTCTTCCTCATCTCCAGCCATGCACACGCCAGGCCCCACGGAGCTCTTCATCTCGGGCGCCCTGCCGGGTTCCAGCACCTTTCCGTCCTCCTCCGCCCTGTCGGCTTACCAACACCCGGCTTCCTTCGGCAGCCGCCCCTTCCCAGTGCCCTCGTCCCTCAGCCTCCAGGACCCCCCATTCAGCCCTCCAGCTAACGGGCTCCTGTCCCCCCATGACGTGCTGCACCTGAAGCCCTCGCAGGCACCCACGGTGCCCTCTTCATTGGGCTTTGAGCGCCTGGCAGGGGGCGGTGTCTTGGGGCCAGCTGGTCTTGGTCCAGCCCAGACCCCCCCTTACCGCCCTGGTCCCCCAGACCCACCACCTCCTCGCCACCTCCCAACTCAGTTTAATCTGCTGGCTTCCTCTTCCGCTGCTGCCGCCGCCGCCGAGCAGTCCTCCCCACAGCTCTACAACTTCTCGGGTGCTGCCCCAGGCCCCCCACCGCCTGAGCGGGCGCTACCCCGCCAGGACACGGTCATCAAGCACTACCAGCGGCCGGCCAGTGCCCAGCCCCCACCGCCCCCGCCACCAGCCCATGCCCTCCAGCACTACCTGAGCTGTGGAGGCAGCTACCCCTCCATGGGCCACCGGGCCAACCTGGCCTGCAGCCCCCTGGGCGGTGGGGAGCCCTCTCCGGGTGCTGGGGAGCCTAGTAAGGCTGGTCCCAGTGGAGCCACGGCAGGGGCATCAGGCCGGGCTACGGGCCCTGAGGCGGCAGGGGGCGGTGGGGCCGGGGGTGGTGGCGGAGGTTACCGCCCCATCATTCAGTCGCCTGGGTACAAGACGGGCAAAGGTGGTTATGGAGCAGCTGCTGGGGGTGCCACCAGGCCCCCCCCACCACGTTCGACCGCCACCCCCAAATGCCAGAGCCTGGGTGGGCCAGCAGCCGCCTATGCCACTGGGAAGGCCTCTGGGGCTGGAGGGGCAGGGGGCCAGGCCTATTCCCCTGGTCAGCCCCAAGGGCTTCTGGGACCCCAGGCCTATGGGCAAGGGTTTGGAGGGGGGCAGGCACAGGACTTGAGCAAAGGCCCCAGCTACTCAGGGGGCCCTCCACAGCCCCCCAGTGGCCCCCCTCCTCCTGGCCTGGCCACATGTCAGAGCTACTCCCCGGACCAGCTGCAGGGGCAACTGTATGGGGTGCAGGGCGAGCCATACCCAGGGCCAGCTGCCCACTCCCAGGGGCTGCCCACAGCCAGCCCCTCACTCAGCTACAGTACTGGCCATTCCCCCGCGCTCTCGGGCCATGGGGGTGGCTGGGGACCCAGTTCCCTGGGAGGCGGTGGCGAAGCCAGCCCATCTCACATCATTCGTCCACTCCAGTCACCGCCTGCCACCGGTCGCCCACCTGGCGTTGGCTCTCCAGGGGCCCCTGGCAAATACCTGAGCTCAGTCTTGGCCTCGGCCCCTTTCCTGGCACCTCCAGGAGCTGGCAGCTATGCAGCCGGAGCAGGTGGCTACAAGGGCAAGGGGGATGGCACAGAGCTGCTGGCGGGCCCAGGTGGGCCTCCTGCAGAGCGCACAGAGGATGAAGAGTTCCTCATCCAGCACCTCTTGCAGGCACCCAGCCCTCCTCGGACCTCAGGGGCGGACGGCTTGGTGGGCGAGGACGGGGCAGCGGATGCCTCTAAGGGACTTGGGGGGAGTGGCGGGGCCGGGGGACCGCCGGGTACACCCTACGAGTTGGCCAAGGAAGACCCCCAGAGGTACCACCTACAGAGCGTCATCCGTACCAGTGCCAGCCTGGATGAGGGTGCCACTGCAGCACTGGAGCTGGGCCTGGGGAGGCTGAAGGAGAAGAAAAAAGGGCCAGAGCGGGGCGGCGAGACCCCCGAGGGGCTGGCCACCTCTGTTGTCCACTACGGGGCAGGCGCCAAGGAGCTGGGGGCCTTCTTGCAGAAGAGCCCTCCACCCCCACCTCCCACGGCCCAGTCCACCCAGCCCACTCCCCATGGCCTCCTCCTGGAGGCCGGGGGCCCTGACCTCCCACTGGTGCTGCCTCCGCCTCCCCCCCAGCTGCTCCCCTCGGTTCTCAGCCACGCCCCCAGCCCCTCTCCCAGCGCCTCCAAAGTCGGCGTCCACCTCCTTGAGCCAGCCACCCGCGATGGGGCACCCCAGCCGCCTCCTCCGCCACCCCCGCCTCCGCCACCTATGCCCCTGCAGCTTGAGGCCCACCTCCGGAGCCACGGCCTGGAGCCCGCGGCCCCCAGCCCCCGCCTGCGACCCGACGAGAGCCTGGAACCACCAGGTGCCATGCAGGAATTGCTTGGGGCTTTGGAGCCGCTGCCCCCGGCGCCTGGTGACACCGGCGTGGGCCCGCCTAACTCGGAGGGCAAAGATCCCGCAGGCGCCTACCGCAGCCCCAGCCCGCAAGGCACCAAGGCGCCCCGCTTCGTGCCGCTCACCTCCATCTGCTTCCCTGACTCTTTGCTCCAAGACGAGGAGCGCAGCTTCTTCCCCACCATGGAGGAGATGTTCGGTGGAGGGGCCGCAGATGACTACGGCAAGGCCGGGCCGCCGGAGGACGAGGGAGACCCCAAGGCGGGCGCTGGCCCCCCCACGGGCCCCCCTGCCTATGATCCCTATGGGTCCTACTGTCCTGGCCGGGCATCCGGAGCTGGGCCCGAGACGCCGGGCCTGGGCCTGGACCCCAACAAGCCCCCTGAGCTGCCCTCCACAGTCAACGCCGAGCCGCTGGGCCTGATCCAGAGCGGCCCCCACCAGGCGGCGCCACCACCCCCGCCTCCGCCGCCGCCGCCTCCGCCGCCAGCCTCCGAGCCCAAGGGTGGCCTCACCTCGCCCATCTTCTGCTCTACCAAGCCAAAGAAGCTGCTCAAGACGTCCTCCTTCCACCTGCTGCGGCGCCGCGACCCGCCCTTCCAGACCCCCAAGAAGCTGTACGCCCAGGAGTACGAGTTCGAGGCAGATGAGGACAAGGCCGACGTGCCCGCCGACATCCGCCTCAACCCCCGGCGCCTGCCCGACCTGGTCTCCAGCTGCCGTTCCCGCCCAGCCCTCTCACCGCTGGGGGACATCGACTTCTGCCCACCTAACCCGGGACCCGATGGCCCCCGGCGCCGTGGCCGCAAGCCCACCAAGGCAAAGCGCGATGGGCCGCCCCGGCCCCGCGGGAGGCCCCGGATCCGCCCGCTGGAGGTCTCCACCACTGCGGGGCCCGCCTCGGCCTCCACACCCGCCGATGGCGCCAAGAAACCCCGCGGACGGGGCCGAGGCCGGGGTAGGAAGGCTGAGGAGGCGGGGGGCACCCGGTTGGAGCCCCTGAAGCCACTTAAGGTGAGGGGGATGGGGTCTTGTAGGGGATAAGGGAGGAGGGCCTGGGCCGGGTGTTTGAGTCTTGAAGGGATTGGGGCCGCACCTTAGCATTTTTAGGGCAGAGGGGATAAGGTTTATTATTTATTTATTTATTTTAAGACGGGGTCTTACCATATTGGTCAGGCTGGTCTTGAACTCCCGACCTCAGGTGATCCGCCCGCCTTGGCCTCCAAAGTGCTTGGATTACAGGCGTGAGCCACCACGCCCGGCCTGGGATAAGGTTTATATTGCTATTATCTGTGAGGACGTGAGTCTGAGGAATTTCTGGGTCCCTCTGACAGATCTAATAATTGAAATTCTGGGTCTAAGCTGGCCATTGTGGTTCATGCCTGTAATCCCAGCACTTTGGGAGGCTGAGGCAGGAGAATCACTTGAACCCAGAAGGTGGTAGTTGCAGTGAGCTGAGATCACACCACCACACTTCAGCCTGGGCAACAAGAGCGAAACTCCGTCCCCCCAAAAAAAAGAAATAAAGGAAATTCTGAGTTTAGAATGAGGCAGAATGTTGGGACTTACGCTTTTACCTGCCTTTTTTTTTTTTTTTTTTGGCAATTTTTCTGTTGCCCAAGTTGGAATGCAGTGACATGATCTTGGCTCACTGCAACCTCTGCCTCCTGGGTTCAAGAGATTCTCCTGCCTCAGCCTCCTGAGTAGCTGGGTTTACAGGTGTCTGCCACCAGGCTCGGATACTTTTTTTTTTTTTTTTTTTTTGTATTTTTAGCAGAGATGGGGTTTTACTGCATTGATCAGGCTGGTCTCAAACTCCTGACCTCAAGTGATCCGCCCACCTTGGCCTCCCAGAATGCTGGGATTACGGGCACAAGCCTCCTAACCCAGGCTGCCTGCCTTTCACTTCCATATCTCAAAGAATGGGGATTCAGGGATTCTACGTTCCTGGGTCTTGAACTGGGCTGGAAGCGAAAAGCCGTGAGTCTAAGTTCTGGTCTTTTGAGGGAGGAACTCCAGTCTTGTCCTTCCAGTATGTAAGGGAAGGAGTCTGCAGGTTTGAATTTCAGAAATTTACAGGCTGGGCCGGACGCAGTGGCTCACGCCTGTAATCCCAGCACTTTGGGAAGCTGAGGCGGGTGGATCACCTGAGGTCAGGAGTTCAAGACCAGCCTGGCCAACATGGTGGAACCCTGTCTCTACTAAAAATGCAAAAATTAGCCGGGCATGGTGGTGCACGCCTATAATCCCAACTACTCGGGAGTCTGAAGCAGGAGAATCTCTTGAACCCAGACACGGAGGTTGCAGTGAGCTGAGATCTCGCCATTGCACTCCAGCCTGGGTGACAGAGCGAGACTGTCTCAAAAAAAAATAGATAAATCAATTCACAGGCTGAGCACCTGTAAATTTGGACTTTTTGGGGCTGAGGGAGGATGGGACTGGGAGCCCAGACTCCTGGGCCCTCACGGCCCGCCACTCCCATGTCTAGATCAAGCTGTCTG
Organism: Cacajao melanocephalus; assembly: GCA_963573385.1. Lineage (NCBI taxonomy): Eukaryota > Metazoa > Chordata > Mammalia > Primates > Pitheciidae > Cacajao > Cacajao melanocephalus. The sequence goes on from CAUYLG010046346.1 coordinate 8,451, forward strand.
TGCCCAAGGCTGGCGAGGGTCTGGGAGCCTCATCGGGTGATGCCATATCAGGCACGGACCACAACAGCCTGGACTCCAGCCTGACTCGGGAGAAGATTGAGGCCAAGATCAAGGAGGTGGAGGAGAAGCAGCCGGAGATGAAGTCGGGTTTCATGGCCTCCTTCTTGGACTTCCTCAAGTCAGGCAAGCGCCACCCACCACTCTACCAGGCGGGCCTGACGCCTCCGCTCAGCCCTCCCAAGAGTGTGCCACCCTCTGTGCCAGCCCGAGGCCTGCAGCCCCAGCCCCCTGCCACCCCCGCTGTGCCACACCCCCCACCTTCAGGAGCCTTTGGGCTTGGGGGCGCCCTGGAGGCTGCGGAGAGTGAGGGGCTTGGGCTGGGCTGCCCTTCACCCTGCAAGCGGCTGGATGAGGAGCTGAAGCGGAACCTCGAGACGCTGCCTTCCTTCTCCTCGGACGAGGAAGACTCTGTGGCCAAGAACCGAGACCTGCAGGAGAGCATCTCCTCGGCCATCTCTGCCCTGGATGACCCCCCTCTTGCTGGGCCAAAGGACACCTCCACCCCAGAGGGGCCGCCCTTGGCTGCCGCAGCTGCAGTTCCAGCGCCACCCCCTCTTCCGGGGCTCCCCAGTGCCAGCAGCAATGGCACTCCCGGTGAGTGCTGAGACGGTGGTCTGGGAGTGGGGTGGAGCTTCAGGGTTGTTAGGGTCACTGGATACAGCTGTGCAGGTTATACACTGTTTAAGAGACACCATTCATGTAGATTGAGTAAGCTCGCCTGTTTATGAAGGGACATTCCTGATTGGGGGTACACAAGTGTTTTGAGGAAGGTGCATCTTTTTCTGATTTCTTAGAGGTGCTGAGTGGAGTACGAGGGGCCTCAAGGCAGACCCTGGAGAGTACAGGGAGACAGAGCAGGTGACAAATTATAGGGAAGGAGAGGGCTACCCAAGTTCTAAAATGGTGGGGCGTGGGGCCTGAGGAGGGCTCTGAGTCTACAGCTGTGTGTAGAGGTACAGAAAGGTATCTGGGGGCAGAGAGAGACTTGGGGAGGGTGATGGGTCTTGGGGATGGGGGTGGAAGGGGAGGCTGGGGGCACAGGGTTTGGGTTGTGCTCTGGCTTTGGACACAGTTTAAAGGGTGTTAACGGTGGATACAGAGCCATTGGGAGATGAGAGGTGGGGGCTTACAGGAGGGCAGAGAGGGGTCTTGCGGAATGGAGAGGGCTTTTGAGGGGTGTAGAAAGGTGGGGAATGGGCCAGACATGGTGGATGACACCTGTAATCCCAGCATTTTGTGAGGCTAAGGTGGGCGGATCACCTGAGGTCGGGAGTTCCAGACCAGCCTGGCCAACATCATGAAACCTCTTCTCCACTAAAAATAAAAAAATTGGCCAGGCGTCGTGGCGGGTGCCTGTAATCCCAGCTACTCCGGAGGCTGAGGCAGGAGAATCACTTGAACCCGGGAGGCGGAGGTTGTGGTCAGCTATTGCACTCCAGCCTGGGCAGCAAGAGCGAAACTGCATCTCAAAAAAAAAAAAAAACAAAACAAAACAAAAAGGAAAAGAAAGGTGGGGAATGGAAAGTGGGGAGGTGAGATGAGCTGAGGCCGAAGCTGCCAGGGTCATTGCAGGACAGAACAGCCAGGCTGAGAAAGCCTTCGAAGGGCTGGGAGGGGCTGTGGCTAAGGAAAGGGATGGAGAGGCAGCTGTTTCACGGGTCAGGAGAGATTTCAGGGAGTTAGAGGGGAGCGTTCAAAAACAAGAAAAAAAATCTATGACAAGCTGAGCACAGTGGGTCACGCCTGTAATCCCAGCATTTTGGGAGGCTGAGACAGGAGGATCACTTGAGCCCAGGAGGTTGAGGCTGCAGTGAGCCATGGTCAAGCCACCATACTCCAGCCTGGGGGACAGATCAAGATCCTTTCTCAAACAAAAAAAAACAAAACAAAAAGACTCTATGAGATTCTTTTTATTTTTAGTCACAGTCTTGCTCTGTTGTCCAGGCTGGAATGCAGCAGTGCAGTCTTGGCTCATCACAACCTCTGCCTCTCAGGTTCAAGCAATTCTCCTGCCTCAGTCTATAGGCATTGCCACCATGCCTGGCTAACTTTTATATTTTCAGTAGGGATGGGGTCTCACTATGTTGGCCAGGCTGGTCTCAAACTCCTGATCTTGTGATCCGCCTGTCGCTGCCTCTCAAAGTGTTGGGATTACAGGTGTGAGCCACCACGCCTGAACTTTTTTTTTTTTTTAAAGGTAGAGTCTCAGTCTGTCACCCAGGCTGGAATACAGTGGCACAATCTTGGCTCACTGCAACCTCTTCCTTCTGGGTTCAATCTATTCTCCTGCCTCAGCCTCCCAAGTAGCTGGGATTACAGGCATGTGCCACGACACCTGGCTAGTTTTTTTAAAAATATTTTTGGGAGAGACGGGGTTTCACCATGTTGGCCAGGCTGGTCTTGAACTCCTGACCTCAAGTGATCCGCCCACCTTGGCTTTCCAAATTGCTGGGATTACAGGCGTCAGCCACTGTGCCTGGCCCCTGTGAGGTTCTTAAAAGGCATGAAGAAGGGAGCTGGCGGACAGGGGAGGGGTTAGCAGTCTGCACACTGGTGAGCTGGCCAAGAAAAGGGCAAAGATGGGCTTGGAGGGACAAGGCCTTGGAGGAAGAGGAGGTGAGAAAGTAGAGGTAGGGAGGTGATGATTTACGAGTTGGGAGGGGCATTCAGGAAGAGAAGTTAAGAGCCAGACAAGGTTGGCCAGGCATGATGACTCACTCCTATAATCCCAATACTTTGGGAGACTGAAGCAAGTGGATTGCCTGAGGTTGGGAGTTCGAGACCAGCCTGGCAAGCATGGTGAAACCGTGTGTCTACTAAAAAAAAAGCCGGGCATGGTGGTAGGTGCCTGTAATCCCAGCTACTTTGGAAGCTGAGGCAGGAAAATGGCTTGAACTCTGGAGGCGGAGGTTGCAGTGAGCTGAGATGGCGCTACTGCACTCCAGCCTGAGCAACAGAGTGAGACTCCGTCTCAAAAAAGAAACAAGCCAGACAAGGGCTTTGAAAACACAAAGAGACACTTCAGGACTGAGAAGGGCATTAGGAATGGGAGACAGGTCTCCTTCACAGCCACTGGAGGCAGAGTAGGGTCTCCGGAGAGACTCTGATGGGGTAGAAGGACCACTGGGAGCTCAGTGGCAGATACGGACAGAGGGGCTCTTGGTACAGAAAGCGATGTTGAAGGGACAAGAGGAAAGGTGCGAGGAATGATGAATAACGTCCAGGCCTGATGCCCCTGTCTCCCCCAGAGCCCCCGCTGCTGGAGGAGAAACCCCCACCCACTCCGCCCCCTGCCCCAACACCTCAGCCTCAGCCTCAGCCTCCGCCACCGCCTCTGCCGCCACAGCCAGCCCTGCCCTCGCCACCCCCGCTGGTGGCCCCCACGCCCAGCTCACCACCGCCGCTGCCGCCGCCGCCACCACCACCGCCACCTCCACCAACCGTGCCCTCCCCTCCACCGCCACCCCCGCCAGCCGTGGCCCCACCGGCTGCCCCTCCCGAGGAGCCAGCCGCCGCCCCGTCCCCCGAAGACCCTGAGCTGCCAGACACCCGGCCCCTGCACCTGGCCAAGAAGCAGGAGACGGCGGCGGTGTGCGGGGAGACCGACGAGGAGGCCGGCGAGAGTGGCGGAGAGGGCATCTTCCGGGAGCGGGACGAGTTCGTCATCCGCGCCGAGGACATCCCTTCCCTCAAGGTGAGTCCCAGCCGTCTCCAGAAACCAGGCCTGTTGGTGGGGTCTTTCGAGTGTTTGTTGAGTGCCTGCTGGATGGCAAGCTTGTGTTGGGAGCTGAGGCAGAACGGCTGGGCGCCCCTGGAATTCACAGTCCGACGGGGCCATAGAGATGGCGAGGACCTGCTGACCTCAGAGGTGTTATTTGTGTATTTGTCTATGCGTGTGTTACCTGTATATAAGGTAAAGCAATTGTTAACGTTTATGCAGATACCCTGCTGTGGGTGGTGTCTGCATAAAAGACCAGTAATGTACAAGCAGACGAGGTTCTGACCTTAGGGAGCTTCTAGTCCAATGGACAAGCCAAGAGAGGCGGGCTGCTTTGCTGTTTATGGCACAGTGGTGGAAATGTGGGTCATTGACCTAGACTACCTGCAGATACACACGCATGTAACCCGTAAGTGTAATAGTGACTTGGGCCGGATACGGCGGCTTATACCTGTCATCTCAGCACTTTGGGAGTTTGAGACCAGCCTAGGCAACAGAGCAAAACCTCGTCCCTCAAACAAACAAGAAAAGTGAATCATTTGGGAATGCTTATTGTGTGTCAGGCTATATCTTTTTTTTTTTTTTTCTGAGATGGAGTCTCGCTCTTAACACTCAGGCTGGAGTGTAGTGGCCCGGTCCTCGGCTCACTACCAACTCCACCTCCTGGGTTCAAGCGATTCTCTTGCCTCAGCCTCCTGAGTAGCTGGTATTATAGGTGTGTACCACCACGCTGGGCTAATTTTTGTATTTTTAGTAGAAACGGGTTTTCACCATGTTGGCCAGGCTGGTCTCAAACGCCTGACCTCAGGTGATCCACCCGCCTCAGCCTCCCAAAGTGCAGGGATTACAGGAGTCAGCCACTGTGCCCGGCTGGCTGTATTTTAAATAATTATCTTAAATCATTAAATACATAAATGCAGACCAACAGCCTGTTCACTGCTTCCAGTTATTCTACTGCAAGGGTTGGAAAACTGTGGCCCCTAGGCCAAATCCAGCCCACTGCTTGTTTTGGCAAATAAAGTTTTATTGGCACACAACCATGCCCATTCATTTACATGTGTATGGCTGTTTTTCCCAAATGGCAAAGAGCTGGGTAGTTAGCTGGCTCCTCGGTGGCAAAAAATAGCTCTGGCTCATCATGAATAAGGTGTGCTGGTGTCTGCTGTACTGGGTTCGCTGGACAGATAGAGTTGGATCAGAGGATAATGTGCAAGGTGCTTGTAGGTGTTATCAGCTGCCCGTGGAGTGCTCTGCACAGGCGTGCGGCAGCGCAGCTGCTCGGGGTCAGCCCGTTCTCACCCTGATGGTGGCACCGAAGCGGAGGCCGTTCTCCGTGTCAGTCACTGTCATTGATTCTACTGATTATGAGACAAGATTATTACTTGGCCCTTCACATACAGTGTGACATTGACTTTAATCTTGGCCAGGCGTGGTGGCTCACACCTGTAATCCTAGCACTTTGGGAGGCTGAGGTGGGCAGAACGTCTGAGGTTAGGAGTTCAAGACCAGCCTGGCCAACGTGGCGAAACCCTGTCTCTACTAAAAATAAAAAAAATTAGCTGGGTGTAGTGGTGTGCGCCTGTAGTCCCAGCTACTTGGGAGGCTGAGGCAGGAGAATTGCTTGAATCTGGGAGGCAGAGGCTGCACTGAGCTGAGACTGTGCCACTACACTTGAGCCTGGGTGACAGAATGAGACTCCATCTCAAAAAAAAAAAAAAAAAGAATAGAGCCATGTACCCATTACTCAGCTTCCAGCATCATCACACCTCCCTTAGTACTTTCTGTCCCCTACTCTACCCTGCCAATCCCAGATACCATATCTTCTCATTTGTACCTTACTATCTTTGTAATGCCTATAAAAGAACATTTCTTTCCTTCCTTCCTTCCTTCCTTCCCTCCCACCTTCCTTCCTCTTTCCCTCCTTCCCTCTTTCCTTCCTTCCTCCTTCCCTTCCTTCTTCCCTCCTTCCTTCCCTCCTTCCCTCCTTCCTTCCCTCCCTCCCTACGTCCCACCATCACACCTTACATACAAACTTACCGCCTTCATTTCTAACTTACATCAAAAATATAATGCAGAAAAGGATAAAAAAATCACTATTAACTTTTTGAAAAAGCAATCACAGAAGTACAGTATAACACACC
>CAUYLG010046347.1:0-26123 GCA_963573385.1 Cacajao melanocephalus
CACAGAAATACAAACTACCATCAGAGAATCTATAAACACCTCTATGCCAATAAACCAGATAATCTAGAAGAAATCGATAAATTCTCAGACACTTACACCCCCCCAAGATTAAACCAGGAAGAAGTCAAATTCCTGAATAGACCAATAACAAGGTCTGAAGTTGAGGCAAAAATTAATAGCCTACAAACCAAAAAAAGTCCAGGACCATACAGGCTCACAGCTGAGTTCTACCAGAGGTACAAAGAGGAGCTGGTACCATTTCTTCTGAAACTATTCCAAACAATAGAAAAAGAGGAAATCCTCCCTAACTCATTTTATGAGAATACCTTTATTTTTAATAGTAGTTGATAACGTAAATAACATTGCAGTACATAATTCAATCTCATTTCTTTTTTCAATATTATATAATTTAGACTGCACTAATTTTGGCTTTTTCGCATTTAGCTGTTTCTTCAATATAAGTTTGTTACAATTCTGAGCCTTTGTTCTCTAATCCCAAACAATTTGGATTATTAATAGTTTTTTGGTTGCATAGCGTGGTCAGCCTCTGGAATGAGACAGTCCTCAGTTCTGAATTCTAGTCATTTAAGAACTGCATGGATTCAGGCAAGCTATTTAATCTCTGCTATGCTACAGTTTCCACATCTGTGTAATGGGGATAGTTGTAGTACCTACTTCATAGCACTTGTGAGAAATAAATAACATTTTCCATAAAAGCATGGTATAGGTACAAAAATAGACATATAGACAAATGGAATAGGATACAGAACCCAGAAACAAAGCTGCACACCTACAATCATCTGTTCTTCGACACTAATAAGCAATGTGGAAAGGACTACCTATTCAATAAATTGTGCTGGAATAATTGACTAGCCATATGCAGAAAATCAAAACTGGACCCCTACCTTGCACCATATACAAAACTTAAGATGAATTAAAGACTGAAATGTAATACCTAAACTACAAAAACCCCAGAAGAAAAACTAGGAAATACTATCCTGGACATCAGCCCGGGCAAAGACTTTGACTAACTTCCCAAAAGCAATTGCAACAAAAACAAAAATTGACAAGTGGGACCGAATTAAACTAAAGAGCTTCTGCACAGCAAAAGGAACTATTAACAGATTAAACAGACAACCTACAGAATGGGAGAAAATATTTTCAAACTATGCGTCAAAGAAAGGTCTAATATCCAGAAGGTATAAGGAACATAAATGTAGAATTCAACAAGTGAAAAACAAATAACCCCATTAAAAATGGGCAAGGGTCATGAACAGACATTTCTCAAAGGAAGACATACATATGGCAAAAAATGCTCACTATCACTAATTATTAGTGTAATGTAAATCAAAACCACAACGTGAGATTCACTGGTTAGAATGGCTATTATTAAAAAGATAAAAATAACAGATTTTGGCAAGGTTGTGGAGTAAAAGGAGTACCTACCTTATAACACTTGTGAGAAATAAATGACGTTTTCCATGTATGTTCCAATTATACACTGTTTGTGGGAATGTAAATTAGTTCAGCCATTGTGTAAAGCAGTTTGGAGATTTCTCAAAGAACTTAGAACTGCTATTTAACCCAGCAGTTACATTACTGGTATAGACCTGCCCCCCTCCAAAAAAAAAAATAAATCATTCTACCAAAAAGACACATGAACTTATATGCTCATCACAGTATTATTCACAGTAGCAAAGACATGGAATGAACCTAGGTGCCCATCAATAGTGAACTGGATAAAAATAATGTGGTATATATACACCATGGATCACTGCATAGCCTTAAGAAATAATCAAATCATGTCCTTTCAGCAACATGGATGCAGCTGCAGTCCATTACCGTAAGCAAATTAATGCAGAAACAGAAAGCTAATACTGAATGTTCTCACTTATAAGTGGGAGTGAAACACTGAGTGCACATGGGCGTAAAGACAGGAACAATAGACACTGGGGATTACTAGAGGGGGAAGGGTGGGATGGGGAAGAGGTTTGAAAAACTGCCTATTAGATACCATGCTCACTACCTAGGTGACGGGATCTTTTGTATGCCAAATCTCAGTGACATGCAGTTTAGTTATGTAACAAACCTGCACATGTACATACTGAACCTAAAATAAAAGTCAGAAGAAAGCAGATGGAATAAAAATTAGTTCTGATTTGGAAATTGAAAGTTATTAACAGCATTTTTATTTTTTGAGGGGTGTACATTTTATTAGAAACTGTAAATACTTTTCAGAAGACATCTTCAATCAAGGCTCTTGTGTGACCTACACAGAAAACTGAAGCTTTTTGGATTAGAGGCAAGGAGAGGGACAGTACAGAGGACAAGGACCTCTCACAATGAATGGCCTTCAGCTAGCTTATCAGCTTTTGCCATAGCTTCTTCAATGGGTCCCACCATATAGAAGGCCTGCTCTGGGAAATGGTCATATTCACCTGGCAAAATCTGCTGGAATCCTTTGATGGTATCCTTCACGGATACCATCTTTTCCATATGACCTGTAAAGATCTCAACAACATGGAATGGTTGAGACAAGTAATGCCGTATTTTCTGTGCAAAGGGCATGGTCAACTTGTCATCCTGAGAAAGTTCATCCATACCCAGGATGGCAATGATGTCTTGGAGGGATTTGTAGTCCTGTGGGATCTTTTGCACCCCATAGGCAGCATCATAATGCTCATAGCCAACAATGTTGGGATCCACGATACAAGAGGTGGAGTCTAGAGGATCCACAGCTGGATTGATGCCCAACTCAACAATGACATGTGACAGCACAATGGTAGCATCCAAATGGGTAAAAGTAGTAGCAGGGGCAGGGTCAGTCATGTCATCAGCAGGCACATAGATATCCTGTACAGAGGTGACAGATCCCTTCTTGGTGGTGGTAATTATTTCCTGCATAGTACTCAAGTCAGTGGTCAGGGTAGGCTGATAGCCCACAGCAGAATGGATTCTGTCCGATAAGGCAGACACCTTTGCGCCAGCCGGGGTGAAGCAAAAGATGTTATCAATAAATAGCAGTACATCTTTACCTTCTTGATCTGTGAAGTATTCAACCACAGTCAGTTCAGTCAGAGCTACCGGGGCATGAGCACCAGATGGTTCAGTTATTTGACATATACCAGCACTACCTTGGAGATGGCATGTTTTAAGTTGATAAAACCAGATCATGGTATAAATCATTGCCCTCATGGGGTCCTGTCACCAACACCAGCAAACACAGAGTAACCACCATGGGCTTTGGCAACGTTGTCTATTAATTCCATGATCACTACCGTCTTGCCGACTCCAGCACCACCAAAAAGTCAAATTTGCCACCGTTGGCATAGAGAGCTAGTAGATCCACAACCTTGATATCAGTCACCAGAATTTCCTGCTCAACACTCATTTCCATGAACTCAGGAGCCTCAGCATAAATGGGAGCAAATTGTTTGGTTTTGATGAGACATCTTTTATCAGGCTCCCCAATGATATTCATGGTTCTGCCCAGTCTCAGGACCAACAGGGATTTTGCTTGGTGCACCAGAATCCAGGACTTTTTGGCCTCTAACCAAGCCCTCTGTACCACCCACAGCAATGGTCCTTACTGTGCTCTCACCCAAATGCTGGGCCACCTCCAAAATCAGTCTGGTCTCCCTGCCTTGCACTTCCACCTGTTTAGGATACGTGGTAGTCCTTCATCAAACTGGACATCTACCACTGTGTTAATGACTGCCACAATGTGCCTGGTGACAGCATCTGCCTTCAACAAAGTTTGTGTTGCATTGTCCCTGGCATGTTGGACTGCTGTGGGAATGGCCTGCAGTAAGAGCTGAGCTAGGGGTAGTGATACTGAAGGACTGAGTCCCTGCAAGGCCTTAGAGGCTGAGGCAGTGGCCACATGACCCACAACGTGGAGGAGTCCAGGTGGTCTAGCGCTTTCAATTTTGAAAGGTATTACTTTTGTAGAAACTGACTTTTTCCTCAAAAAATCTCTAAAATGTGATCAAAACAACTCTTTGTAAATTTACTTACATTTTTTAGCTAAGCCCTGTACTATGTATGCAATTTTTAAATTTAAATGCTTTGAAGAAATATGTATTCTGAGCATGGAAAAACCCAGAGGTGGCTAAGAGTTTGGCATTAACTTATGATGGGAAAACAAAGTGGTCAGAAATGTTTTTCAGACATTTTAAATTAAATTTGTTTTAAAAATAAACTAATTTCTCTGGCCATTTCAACTTATTTTTTTGCAGCAAATATTTATGGACTTTTATAAACCTTTTGTTACTTGTTTCCTGATTTACTATTATTGATCTTTTGAATATGGATTGGGTAATTCTTTCTTATAATTGAAGTGGAATATAGAGCAGAATCCTACTGAAGAGGTTGGTGATAACATGTTGCAGCAGATATTTAGTAAATAGCTGCATGATATTTGAGTAATTATTTAAAATTGATTTTACTTTTTAGAGACATTTTAGGTTCAAAATTGAGCAGAAATTATAGAGTTCCCTTCCACACACAAACTCCTCCACAGTCAATATCCTACACCAGAGTGGTACATTTTCTACAAGTGATGAACCTACACTGACAACATTATCTCCCAAAGTCATGGCTTACATTAGAGTTCAGACTTGGTGTTATACATTCTCTAGGTTTGGATAAATGTATACTGATATGCATCTACCGTTATAGTATACAGAATAATTTCGCTGACCTAAAAATCCTCTAAGCTTTGCCTGTTCACCCATTTCTCACCCCTGACACCCGGCAAACTATCTTTTTACTGTCTCTGTAGTTTTGTCTTTTCCAGCACGTCATCTGTTGGAATCCTACAGTATTCAACCTTTCCATATATGCTTCTTTCACTTAGAAACATGCATTTAAAGTCTCTTCAGGCCTTTTCATAGCTTGACAGCTCATTTTTTAATTGTTGAATGATATTCCATTGTCTGGGTATACCACAGTTTTGCTGAAGGGCATCTTGGCTTCTTCCAAGTTTTGTCAATTATGAATAAAGCTGTTATAAATATCTGTGTGCAGGGTTTTCGGTGGACATGAGTTTTAAACTCATTTAGGTAAATACCAAGGAGAGCAACTGCCAAATCATATGGTAAGAGTATGTTTAGTGTTTTAAGAACTGCCAAACTGTCTTCTAAACTAGCTATACTACTTCACATTCCTACCAGCAGTGAATGAGAGTTTCCATTGCTCCACACACCTGTTAACATTTGGTGCTGTCACTATTATGGATTTTGGTCATTCCAAGGGATGGGTAGTGGTATCCCATTGTTGTTTTAATTTGCATTTTCCTAATGGCATATGATGTTGAGCATTTTTTTGCGTGCTTATTTGCCATCTATATATCTTCTTTGCTGTAGTATCTGTTCTTGTCTTTTGCCCATTTTAAACTATTTTTGTATTATAGTAAATTTAATTTTATTCCTGTATTATATTAATTTAATCTCCATTAAACCACAGGATTTAAAGTTTGTAAAATAATTTCAACTTTTATTTTAAATTCAGGGTGTACATGTGCAGGTTCGTGACACGGGTATGTTGCATGATGCCGAGGTTTGGGATACAAATGATCGTGTCACCCAGGTAGTGAGAATAGTACCCAAGAGTTAGTTTTTCAACCCTAATGCCCCTGCTTCTTTTCTTGCTTCTCCGATAGTCCAGTGTCCAGTGTCTAGTCCAGTCCAGTGCTGACACCTTTATGTCCATGAGTACCTAATGTTTAGCTCCCACTTATAAGTGAGAACATGTGGTGTTTGGTTTCCTGTTCCTGCATCAATTTGATTAGGATAATTATTTGATCATTTTTTAATCAGATTTTTTACTTTCTTATTTGTGAATTGTAAGAGTTCTTTGTACATTTTAGATAATAGTCTTTCACTAGATATGTATTTTGCAAACATTCTCTCATCATCTGTGGCATGTCTGCTCTTTCTCTTAGTGGCGTCTTTCATAGAGAAGTTTTAAATTTATTTTATTTTATAATGTATTGTTTTATTTCAATAGCTTTTGGGCTATAAGTGGTTTCTAGTTACATGGATGAAGTGTATAGTGAAGAAGTCTGAGATTTTAGGCCACCTGTCAGCCTAGTAGCGTACATTGTATAAGTAGTTTTCTATTCCTTTCCCTCCTTCCACCCTCCCAACTTCTCAGTCTCCATGTCCATATTACCGCTCTCTATACCTTTGCATACCCATAACTTAGCTCCTACTTATAAATGAGAACATACAATATTTGGTTTTGTGTTTCTGAGTTACATCACATAGGATAATGGCCTCCAGTTCCATCCAAGTTGCTGCAAAAGAGGTTATTTCATTCTCTTTAATGGCTGAGTCGTCTTCCATAGCGTGTGGAACATTTTCTTGATGGACACTAGGTTAATTCTATACCTTTGCAATTGTAAATTGTGCTGCAGTAAACACACATGTGCTGGTGTCTTTTTGATATAATGACTTATTTTCCTTTGGGTAGATAACCAGTAGTGGGATTGCTGGATTGAATGATAGATTTCCTTTTAGTTCTGTTCTATAATCTCTACTGTTTCCCATAGAGATTATAAATACTAATTTATGTTTCCATCAGCAGTGCATAAATGTCCCCTTTTCACTGCATCCATGCCAACATCTGTTGTTTTCTGATTTTCTGATAACGGCCATTTTTGCAAGGGGATGGTGGTATCTCATTGGGGTTTTAATTTGCATTTCCCTGATGATTAGTGATGTGGCATATTTTTTATACACCTGTTGGCAATTTGCATATCTTCTTTGAGAAATTTCTATTCATGTTGTTTGTCCACTTTTTAATGGAGTTATTTGGGGTTTTTCTTCTTACTGATTTGTTTGAGTTCCTTATAAATTCTAGATATTAGTCCTCGGTCAGATGCACAGCTTGCAAATATGTTTTCCCATTCTGTAGGTTGTCCATTTACCCTGTTGGTAATTTCTTTTGCTGTGCAGAAGCTTTCAGTTTAGTTGGGTATTCATTTATTTAATTTTGTTTCGCTGCATTTGCTTTTGGGTTCTTACTCATAAATTCATTGCCTAGGTAACTGTCTGAAAGAGTTTTTACTAGATTTCCTTTTGGAATTTGTATGGTTTCAGGTATTAGATTTAAGTCTTTAATCTATCTTGAGTTAATTTTTGTATATACTGAGAGATCAGGATCCAGTTTTATTCTTCTACGCATGACTACCCAAGGAAACTGAATCAAGTGTCCATTCTCCAGTGTATATTTTTGTCCACTTTGTCAAGGGCAAGCTGGTTGTAGGTATTTGGCTTTATCTCTAGGTTCTCTATTCTATTCTGTTGGTCTTTGGGTCTACATTTAATACCATGCTGTGTTGGTTACTATTTCCTTGCAATATAATTTGAAAATGGGTAATGTGATGCTTCCAGATTTGTTCTTTTTTCTTAGAATTAGTTTGGCTATTCAGGCTCTTTTTTGGATTCATGTGAATTTTAGGATTGTTTTTTTCTAATTCTCTGAACAATGATGTTGGTATTTAGATAGGAATTGCATTGAATCTGTACATTGTTTAGCACAGTATGGTCATTTTCACAATATTTATTCTTGCAATCCATGAGCAGGGGATGCTTTGCTATTTATTTCTGTCATCTATGATTTCTTTTTATTTGTCAGTGGAAAGTAACTTTTATTGAGACCCCACCAGCTGGAAAATCTGTTCCTGGCACTAAGCTTCTTTCTTTGCAACTTGGTCTTTCTTGAGTGGTCCCATGAATGCTTTCTTTTCCTCCTTGGTCTGGAAGTGGCCATGGAGAGACTTAAAGGTGGTGTCAATGAACTTAAGGTCAGTCTTCTCCAGGGCCTGCTGTTTGGTCTGCACCAGCAAGGACTTGTGGAAGGTGAGCACTCACTTCTTGGTTCCCCCCAAACAGCCTTTCAGCATGACAAAAATCACTGGTCACTTCACCATAGTAGACAAAGCCACCCAGAGAGTTGATGCTCTTGTCAGATAGGTCATAGTCAGTGGAGGTATTGTTCTTGATATGTTAACTGTCCTTGATAAGGTAGCCCTAGCCAATCTTAAAGATCTTCTTGTTGATCTCAGTGCAGTGATGGTAGCCTTTCTGACCAGTGCATGCACAGGGAAGGCTACATGAACATGACGACATGCTCTAATGCAGGCCACATTGCACAGGCCTTGATGGGTCTTGAGGAGCAGCTTCTTGCTGTGCCAATGACTGGTGACCCTTTGTAGCCTTTGCCTGTGGTCATCCCAATGATGTCGATCATTTCTTCCTGACCAAACACTTGGTTTACAGGTACCTGCTGCTTGAGCCTCTCCCAGACCCAGTCCAGCTTCTTTTTTTTTTTTTATTTTACCTTAAGTTCTGGGGTACATGTGCAGATCTTGCAGGATTGTTACATAGGTATACAGATGACATGGTGGTTTACTGCCTCCATCCCCCTGTCACCTACATTACATATTTCTCCTAATGTTATCCCTCCCCAATCTCCCCACCCCCTGATATGCCTCCCTTAGCCCCCAAACCCCCAACAGATCAGAGTATGTGATATCTCCCTCCATGCGTCCATGTGTTGTCATTGTTCATCACCCACTTGTGAGTGAGAACATGCGGTGTTTGGCTTTCTGTGCTTGTGTCAGTTTGCCGAGAATGATGGTTTTCAGCTTCATCTATGTCCCTGCAAAGGACATGAACTCATCGTTTTTTATGGCTGCATAGGATTCCATGGTGTATATGTGCTACATTTTCTTTATCCAGTCTATCTTTGATGAGCATTTGGGTTGGTTCCAAGTCTTTGCTATTGGGAACAGTGCTGCAATGAACATACGTGTGCATGTGTCTTTAAAATAGATTGATTTACAACCCTTTGGGTATATATCCAATAATGGGATTGCTGGGTCAGATGGTATTTCTATTTCTAGATCCTTGAGATTTGCCACACTGTCTTCCACAATGGTTGAACTAATTTACACTCTTACACTCCCACCAACAGTGTAAAAGCGTTTCTATTTCTCCACATCCTCTCCAGCATCTGTTGTCTCCAGATTTTTTAATGATCGCCATTCTAACTGGCATGAAGTGGTATCTTAATGTGGTTTTGATTTGCATTTCTTTAATGACCAGTGGTGATGAGCATTTTTTCATATGTTTATTGGCCTCACGTATGGCTTCTTTTGAAAAGTGTCTGTTTATATCTTTTGCCCTCTTTTTCATGGGGTTGTTGGTTTTTTTCTTGTATATTTGTTTTAGTTCTTTGTAGATTCTGGATATTAGCCCTTTGTCAGATGGGTAACTTGCAAAAACGTTTTCCCATTCTGTTGGTTGCTGGTTCACTCTAATAATTGTTTCTTTTGCTGCGCAGAAGCTCTTTAGTTTAATTAGATCCCATTTGTCTGTTTTGGCTTTTGTTGCCATTGCTTTTGGTGTTTTAGTCATGAAGTCCTTGCCTATGCCTATGTCCTGAATGGTACTGCCTAAGTTTTCTTCTAGGGTTTTTACGGTGTTAGGTCTTATGTTTAAATCTTTAATCCATCTTGAGTTAATTTTTGCATAAGTTGTAAGGAAAGGGTTCAATTTCGGCTTTCTGAACATGGCTAGCCAGTTTTCCCAACACCATTTATTAAAGAGGGAATCCTTTCCCCATTGCTTGTTTTTGCCAGGTTTGTCAAAGATCAGATATTTGTAGATGTGTGACGTTACTTCCATGGCCTCTGTTCTGTTTTATTGGTCTATAACTCTGTTTGGGGACCAGTACCATGCTGTTTTGATTACTGTAGCCTTGTAGTATAGTTTGAAGCCAGGCAGCAGGATGCCTCCAGCTTTGTTCTTTCTGCTTAGGATTTTCTAGGCAATGCAGGCTCCTTTTTGGATCCATATGAAGTTTAAGGTGGATTTTTCCAGTTCTGTGAAGAAGGTCAATGGTAGCTTTATGGGGATAGCATTGAATTTATAAATTACTTTGGGCAGTATGGACATTTTCACAATATTGATTCTTCCTAACCATGAGCATGGAATGTATCTCCATCTGTGTCTTCTCTTATTTTCTTGAGCAGTGGTTTGTAGTTCTCCTTGAAGAGGTCCTTCACGTCCTTTGTTAGTTGTATTCCTAGGTATTTTATTCTATTTGTAGCAATTGTGAATGGGAGTTCACTCATGATTTGGCTCTCTGTTTGTCTGTTACTGGTGTATAGGAAAGCTTGTGATTTTTGAACGTTGATTTTTGTATCCCGAGACTTTGCTGAAGTTGCTTATCATTTTAAGGAGATTTTGGGCTGAGATGATGGGGTCTTCTAAATCTACAATCATGTGGTCTGCAAATAGAGACAATTTGACTTTCTCTTTTCCTCATTGAATATGCTTTATTTCTTTTTCTTGCCTGATTGCCCTGGCCAAAACTTCCAATAATATGCTGAATAGGAATGGTGAAAGAGGACACACTTGTCTAGTGCTAGTTTTCAAACGGAATGCTTCCAGTTGTTGCCCATTCAGTATGATGTTGGCTGCGAGTTTGTCATAAACAGCTTTTATTATTTTGAGATACGTTCCATTGATATCTAGTTTAATAAGTGTTTTTAGCATGAAGAACTGTTGAATTTTGTCAAAGGCCTTCTCAGCATCAATTGAGATAAGCATGTGGTTTTTGTCTTTGGTTCTGTTTATGTGATGGATTCTGTTTATAGATTTGCATATGTTGAACCAGACTTGCATCCCCAGGATGAAGCCTAATTGATGGTGATGGATAAGCTTTTTGGTGTGCTGTTGCATTCGGTTTGCTAGTATTTTATTGAAGATTTTTGCATCAATGTTCATCATGGATATTGGCCTGAAATTTTCTTTTTTGTTTGTATCTCTGCCAGGTTTTGCTACCAGGATGATGTTTGTCTCAGAAAATAAGTTAGGGAGGATTCCCTCTTCTTGTATTGTTTGGAATAATTTCAGAAGGAGTGGTACCAGTTCCTATTTGTACATCTGGTAGAATTTGGCTGTGAACCCATCTGGACCTGGACTTTTTTTGGTTGGCAGGCTATTGATTGCTGCCTCTACTTCAGACCTTGCTATTGGTCTATTCAGGGTTTCAACTTCTTCCTGGTTTAGGCTTGGGAGGGTAAGTGTCCAGGAATTTATCCATTTCTTCTAGATTTACTGGTTTATGTGCATAGAGTTGTTTGTAGTAATCTCTGATAGTAGTTTGTATTTCTGTGGAGTCAATGGCAATATCCCCTTTATCATTTTTTATTGCATCTATTTGATTCTTCTCTCTTTTCTTTTTTATTAGTCTGGCTAGTGGTCTATCTACTTTGTTGATCTTTTCAAAAAATCAGCTCCTGGATTCATTGATTTTTGAAGGGTTTTTTTTTTGTGTCTCTATCTCCTTCAGTTCTGCTCTGATCTTAGTTATTTCTTGTCTTCTGCTAGCTTTTGAATTTGTTTGATCTTGCTCCTATAGGTCTTTTAATTGTGACTATAGGGTGTCGATTTTAGATCTTTCCTCACTTCTCATATGGGCATTTATTGCTAACAGTTTCCCTCTAGACACTGCTTTAAATGTGTCCCAGAGATTGTCGTATGCATTCTCACTGGTTTCGAAGAACATCTTTATTTCTGCCTTCATTTCATTATTTATCTAGTAGTCATTCAGGAGCAGGTTGTTCAGTTTCCATGTAGCTATGCAGTTTTGAGTGAGTTTCTTAATCCTGAGTTCTAATTTGGTTGCACTGTGGTCTGAGAGACTGTTTGTTATGATTTCCGTTCTTTTGCATTTGCTGAGAAGTGATATACTTCCAATTATGTGGTCAATTTTAAAATAAGTGCAATGTGGTGCTGAGAAGAATGTATATTCTGTGGATTTGGGGTAGAGAGTTCTGTAGATGTCTATTAGGTCCACTTGATCCAGATCTGAGTTCAAGTCCTGGATATCTTTGTTAATTTTCTGTCTTGTTGATGTGTCTAATATTGACAGTGGAGTGTTAAAGTCTCCCACTATTATTGTGTGGGAGTCTAAGTCTCTTTGTAGGTCGTTAAGAACTTGTTTTATGTATCTGGGTGCTCCTGTACTGGGCACATATATATTTTGGACAGTTAGCTCTTCTTGTTGCATTGATCCTTTTACCATTATGTAATGCCCTTGTTTGTCTCTTTTGATCTTTGTTGGTTTAAAGTCTGTTTTATCAGAGACTAGGATTGCAACCCCTGCTTTTCTTTTGCTCTCCGTTTGCTTGGGAAATCTTCCTCCAACCCTTTGAGTCTATGTGTGTCTTTGCATGTGAGATGGGTCTCCTGAATACAGCACATCAATGAGTCTTGACTCATTATACAATTTGCCAGTCTGTTTTTTTTTATTGGGGCATTTAGGCTGATTACATTTAAGATTAATATTGTTATGTGTAAATTTGTTCCTGCCATTTTGATTCTAGCTTGTTGTTTTGCCCGTTAGTTGATGCAATTTCTTCATTGTGTTGATGGTCTTTACCATTTGGTACATTTTTGGAGTGTCTGGTACTGATTGATTGTTCCTTTCCATGTTTAGTGCTTCTTTCAGGAGCTCTTGTAAGCCAGGCCTTGTGGTGATGAAATCTCTCAGCAATTGCTTCCAGAAAGGATTTTATTTCTCCTTTGCTTATGAAGCTTAGTTTGGCTGGATATGAAAGTCTGGGTTGAAAGTTCTTTTCTTAAAGGACTTATCCATTTCTTCTAGATTTTCTAGTTTATGTGCATAGAAGTGTTCATAATATTCCCTGATGGTTGTTAGTATTTCTATGCAGTCAGTGGTGATATTCCCCTTTTCATTTCTGATGGTGTTTGTTTGAATCTTCTTTCTCTTCTTTATTCTTCTAGCTTGTGGTCTGTATATTTTACTAATTTTTCAAAAAACCAGATCCTGGATTCATTGATCTTTTGAATTTTTAAAAATGTCTCTATCTCCTTCAGCCCAGCCCCGATTTTGGTTATTTCTTGTCTTCCGCTAGCTTTGGGGTTTCTTTGTTCTTAGTACTCTAGGTATTTTAGTTGTGATGTTATGTTGTTAGCTTGAGATCTTTCTAACTTTTTGATGTGAGCATTTAGTGCCATGAATTTCCCTCTTAATGCTGCCTTCACTGTCTCCCAGAGATTCTGGTAATTTTATATCTTCTCACTAGTTTCAAAGACCTTCTTGATTTCTCCCTTAATTTCATTATTTACCCAGAAGTCATTCAGGAGCAGGTTGGCAATTGTTTGGTTTTGAATGAATTCCTTAGTCTTGCGTCCCAGTTTGATTGTGCTGTGGTCCAAGAGACTGTTTGTTATGATTTCAGTTCTTTTGCATTTGCTGGGGAGTGTTTTACTTCCCATGATGTGATTGATGCTAGAGTAAGTACTGTATGGCAATGAGAAGAATGTATATTCTCCTGTCTAGGGTGAAGAGTTTTGTCGATATCTATCAGGTCCACTTGATCTAGAGCTGAGTTTATGTCCCAAATATTCTTGTTAATTTCCTGTCTTGATGATTGTGAGGAGGATGTTAAAGTCTCCCACTATTATTGTGTGAAGTCTAAGTCTCTTTGAAGGTCTCTAAGATCTTGTTTTATGAATGTGGATGCTCCTGTGTTGGGTGCATATATATTTAGGATAGTTAGCTCTTCTTGTTGAATTTAACCCTTTATCATTATGTAATGCCCTTTTTGTTATTTTTGATTTTTGTTTGTTTAAATTGTGTTTTGCAAGAAACTAGGATTGCAGCCCTTGGTTTTTTTCTGTTTTTTATTTGTTTGGTAGATTTTCCTACATTGCTTTATCTTGAGCCCACATGTGTCATTGCATCTGAGTTGGGTCTCTTGAAGATAGCATACAAATGGGTCTTGGTTCTGGATCCAGCTTGGCACTCTATGTCTTTTAATTGGGGGATGTAGCCCATTTACATTTAAGCTCAGTGTTGATATGTGTGGATTTGATCATGTCATCGTGTTAGCTGATTATTTTGCAGACATTTTTATATGGTTGCTTTATAGTGTCACTGGTCTGAAGTACAGTGTGTTTTTGTAGTGACTGGTAACAGTCTCTGTTTTTCATATTTAGTGCTTTCTTCAGCAGCTCTTGTAAGGCAGGTCTGGTGGTAACAAATTCCCTCAGCATTTGCTTTTCTGAAAGAAGATCTTATTTCTTCTTCACTTATTTTATTAGTCTGTTTTCATGCTGCTGATAAAGACATGCCTGAGACTGAGCCATTTACAAAAGAAAGAGGTTTAATGGAGAACTCACAGTTCCACATGGCTGAGGAAGCCTCACAATCATGGCAGAAGGCAAGGAGAAGCAAATCACATCTTACGTGGGTGGCAGGAGGCAAAGAGAGCTTTTGCAGGCAAACTCCCTTTTTCAAAAAACTATCAGATCTCATGAGACTCATTCACTATTACAAGAACAGTGCAGAAAAGACCCACTCTGTAATTCAGTCACCTTCCACAAGATTCCTTCCATGACATGTTGGAATTGTGGGAGTTACAATTCAAGATGAGATTTGGTGGGGACATAGAGCCAAACTATATTACTTATGAAGCTTAGTTTAGCTGGCTATGAAATTCTGTATTGGAATTTATTTCTTTCTCTTTCTTTCTCCTTCCTTCCTTCCTTGCTTCCTTCCTTCCTTCCTTCCTTCCTTCCTTCCTTCCTTCCTTCCTTCCTTCCTTCTTCCCTCTTTCCCTGCCTCTCTCCCTCCCTCCCTCTCTCTCTCCTTCCCTCTCTGTCTCTCTCTCTCTTTCTTTCTCTTTCTTTTTTTTGGACGGAGTCTTGCTTTGTCACCCAGGCTGGAGTGCGATCTCAGCTCACTGCAACCTCTACCTCCCAGGTTCAAGCAATTCTCCTGCCTCAGCCTCCCAAGTAGCTAGGATTACAGGTGTGCCACCATGCCCAGCTAATTTTTTCATTTTTAGTAGAGATGAGGTTTCACCATTTTGGCCAGGTTGGTCTTGAACTCCTGACCTCATGATCCACCCACCTCAGCCTCCCAAAGTGCTGGGATTACAGGCGTGAGCCACTGCATCTGGCCTGGAATTTCTTTCTTTACAGAACGTTTAATATTGGCTCTCAATCTCTTCTGGCTTATAGGGTTTCAGCTGAGAGGTGTTCTGTTTTTCTACTGGTCTTCCTTTTGTAGGTGACCTGGCTTTTCTCTGTGCTGCCTTTAACATTTTTTCTTTCATTTAGACTTTGGAGAATTTGATGATTATGTATCTTCGAGATGATCATCTTATGGAGTATTTTACTGGGGTTCTCTGCCTTTCCTGAATTTCAATGTTGGCCTATCTTCCTTGGTTGGGGAGGTTTTCAGGCATAAAACCTGAAATATGTTTCCCAAATTGGTTCCATTTTCGCCATCTCTTTCAGGTACACCAATGAGTTTTAGTTTCACTCTCTTTGCATAATCCCATATTTCTCAGAGGTTTTATTCATTCCCTTTCATTATTTTTGCTCTATTCTTGTCTGCCCGTCTTATTTCGCCCATCTTATTTCAGAAACGTAGTCTTCAAGCTCTGAGATTCTTTCCTGTTTGATTTATTCTGCTATTAAGACTTATGATTGCATTATGACATTCTTGTAATGTGTTTTTCAGCTCTATAAGGTCAGTTACATTCTTCTCTATCCTGGCTACCTTGTCTGTCAGATCCTGCTATGTTTTATCATGATTTTTAGCTTCTATGCCTTGCGTTACAATGTATTCAGTGAACTTTGTTCCTATTCATATTCTGAATTATTCTTCTATCATTTCAGCCATATCAGCCTCAGCCCAGTTCTGAACCCTAGCTGGAGAGGTGGTGCAGTGTTTTGGAGGGAAAAGGGCACTCTGCTTTTTTTAATTTTCAGCACTCTTGCACCAATTCTTTCTCATCATTGTGGGATTATTTACCTTCAGTTTTTGAGGTTGCTGACCTTTGGATGGGTATTTTGTTTTCTTTTAACAGTCTAACCACTTTCCCATAGGGTTGCTGTGGTTCGCTTAGGGTCTGCTTCAATACCTAGTTGCCTCAGATTTTCCAGTACCTGGGGGTATCATAAGTGAAGCCTGCAACACAGCAAAGATGGCAGTCTGCCGCTTCCTCTGGGAGCTCTGTCCCAGAGAGGTTTGAACTTACTGCTAGCCTGAACACACCTGTAGGAGGTAATGGACCTCCCCACAAAGGAGGTCTCTCCTAATCAGGAGGAATGGGATTGGAATTCCACTTGAAAGAGTAGTCTGGCCATGTTTGTGTAGAGCAGCTGTGCTGTGCTGGGGATACATTTTGGCCCCTGGTCGCCTCAGACACTGCAAAATGGAGGCTGGAATAGCTAAGATGCCCAAACAGCAAAGATGGTGGCCTGCCTCTTCTCCTGGAAACTTTGTCCTAGGGAAGCCTGAAATCTCTATCCGCTGGAGAATACTGCTTGGGATAGCTAGAGACCCTGTTTGGGAGGCCTCACCTGGTGATGAGGAACAGTGTTGGAGACCCTTTTAAAAAGCAGTCTGGCCACATTTCCATGGGGCTACTGTCCTGTGCTGGGGGACCACTTCCATCTCCAATCAGCTTGGGCTCTCAAAAGCCCAAAGACTAGAACTGCTAAGTCACCCAAACAGCAAAAATGGCAGCCCACTCCTACCTCTGGGTGCTGTGTCCCAGGGTGTTTTCAAATCTCTTTCAGCCAGAAAACATAAGTACTGTGCTGAGGCATACCCTCTGCCCCTAGTTTGAACCCTCCAAGGCTCGCAAGCTGGAATGACTAAGTTTGCCAAATTGCAAAGATGGTGGCCTATCCCTCCCCCAAAGAGCTCTGTCCCACATAAGCACAACATTGCTACCGTGGCTGGCTGGGTCTTATCCCGTGAGGTGCCATGGAAGTGTGGCCCACACACCATCACTGTTCGACCCCTTAGATTTAGCCTCTTTCCTAAGGGTATATACAGGAGTCTAATCTCCCTCATTGGCAGAGATGCAGTTACTTTTGCTGGGAAGCCTGGAGCCAGAGTATCTAAAGCTCCTGGGTCTCTGCAGGTGCCTGAGCAGCTGCTCTGCTGAGGCTCCACATAGCTCTGTGTGTCAGACTGAAGGTCCTGGTGGAGTAGTTTCATGAGGGGATCTCCTGATGCAAGGGTTGCAAAGATCCATGGGAGAAGCATGGTTTCTTGGGGTCACACATTCACTCACCACTCCCTGGTTTGGGGAGGTTCCCTTGGCTCCATCTTGCTTCCAGGTGGGCCGTCATCCTGCCTTGCTTTTCTCCATTCTCTGTGGGTGGAGTTATTTCCTTGATTAGTCCCAATGCAAGCACCTGGATGTTTCAGTTGAAGGTGCTGTATTTACTCGCTTCTTCTCTTCCTCTCCGTGACTGCCATGCATCCTAGTTTCATCCAGTAGGCTATCTTGCCCATTCTCTTTTAAGCTTACCTTTTTGTTGTTATTGTTCAGGTTTGTTGTTGCTACTTACATTCAAATTCAAATATTCTTTTCCTTATTTGTCAGTGTTTTAAAATCTTAATGTGCAAATTAACTGAAGATGACTGTCTCCAAAAACCTGTTAACATTTTTGTTCTTTCTATACAACATATATTGAATTTCCAAATATTTACACATTAAATAGAGTCATCCAGAGAGAAATTTACTTTACCTATTTATGACTGCTGTCACCACTTTTCACTTTTTAAATTTATTCAGTTTCTATCTAACATTTTTTCAGTCCATGATATCATATTGTGCCTATAGTCTTGCTTCAGATTTTGAGAGGAAAAAGTAAATTTTGAGAGGAAATGATAAGGTTCATGGTCCAAAAGGATTTTGATTCATTTATTGAAGGTCAGAGTTAAAAATCCCAGTGTTGGTTGAAACTATTTCATGCTATGAGGGACAGAAATGTGAGTCTTGTTTTGGCAGGACATTAATTGTCAGAATTTAGTGAATTTCAGAAGATTAGTCACATCTTTCTGCAGGCCAATTATTCCCTCTTTGCTTGCTTAGCAATGTTTTAATGAATTTTTAATTCTGCAGGTTGGTTCAAAATGAAGGTTTTCAGTCATCACTTCATATTTTTGCACATTTTGAACAACTTGTATTAGTTACTGCTTGTTGCATAACCAATCTTACCTCATGATTTAGCAGCTTAAAACACAAATATTCATTATCTCACAAAAGTTGAGGGTAAGGAATCCAGGAGCAGTTTAGCTTGGTGGTTTTGGCATAGAGTTTCTCATGAGATTGTAGTCAAATTGTTGGCTAAGACCACAATCTTCAGTCTATCAGTCATCTAGAGGCAGTACTTTGGCTGGAAGCTCTCCTTCCAGGATGACTTTCTCACATAGCTATTGGCTGAAGGCTTTAGTTTCTCACTACTTGGGTGATGCCATAGGGTTCTTCATGATATGGCAAGAGAGAGGGAAAGAAACAGAGAGAAACTAATGTCTTTTATAACCTAGTCTTAGTGGTTACATACCCTCACTTCTGCTGATTGCACAGACCAATTCTGGTACAATGTTAGAGGGAACTGCACGATAGTATAAATACCAGAAGGCAGAGATTATTAAGGGCCATCTTAGATTTTTGCCTACTACTATACAACCTGTATAGACTTTATAAATATTTCATAGTTCCTGAAGAAAATAAATATTTACCGGCTTTGACATGTTTTAAATTCATTTTCAGCTAGTAATAGTTTCTTATCATTTTTATTTTATATTTTATTTATGTGTATGCATGTTTTCCTCTTCTAATATAAATTTGACATACGGCTCCTATTTCATTACTTCTTCTTGAGGAATCTTTATTTACTCATGACGTCAAGACAAGCCTTGCCAAATAGGGCAAATAGATACAGGACACTTCGTTAAATTTGGATTCCAGATAGATAACAAATAATGAGATACACATAATAAAGATCATAAAATTTATTTTTACCTAAAATTCAAATTTAATTAGGTATCCTGTATTTTATCTGGCAACCTTAACTCAGAATTGCTTTGTTTCTACACCCTTTCAGACTAAGACACTGCCCCACCCACCAACACACAAATACATTCTAGATGCTCTTCATTAGCATAGAACACTCCACATAGATACCCTCTAACTTTCCCTTGATGTGTTCAGACCATTGACTAGATAAAGGGATTCTCTTGCATATTGTAAGTAGACATCTTCTTTTGAGAGGAATCCTGTCCCTCTGGTGGCATTTTCTTACAGTCACTCTGGCTATTTTCCCTATTTAGAATAAACCAGACCTCAGAAAGTGTGCTTCCATCCTTTCTTTACTCTGGCACTTGACATTCTGTCCCAGGTCTATATTGGGAAGAGCCACTAGTTCAAGTAATCTCTTATAAGTTTTAGCATTTTCCAAATTTATAAGGCTATTCTCATTTTTAAATTTTAATTATTTTTGTGAAACTATGAACATTGTGTTTTTAGATTAATAATTGTCTATAGCTGTAGAAGAATTATTTAATTTAAAAAGCTTGGAAATTTTGAGGTTGATTAGGAATTTCTTCCCTCAGTCCTGGAACATTAAAACATGTTCTTTCTAAGTCGCCTTTCAAAATTAAATGAGGGTACAGAAAGTAGGGCCAGCAAGATGAGTCATAAATAGCAGATTGAGCACCTTCCTTCGTTGAGTTCACCTGGCATGTCTTGATTTCTGAAAAGAAGGAATTCAACCACTAACTCTCCTGACCTTTCTTCATGCACCAGGATAGGTTTTGTAACTTGCTTTGGTATCTTGAAACTGTGGACAGCACTATCATTTTAGGCTTACCAAAGCTCCAAATCTCCAGATGGACAGTTCACAGATCTAATGTACTAGAAAGGGCATAGAACAGAGTATTTTCACAAGCAACCAAGACCCACACTAAGCATGCTTCTGACACTGTAAATAGCATACAATGTAGCAGGCCCTTCCTAAATGAAAACACTGTAAGACAAAATTACAACAAATTTAGTTATAGATCTAATTGGTTTTTATTCACGATTCATTAATCAAGGTTACCTTCATTCTACAAAATGAAATGAAAGCTCCCACTGGACAATATCAGAACAGTAGGCTTTGTAGGGTGGGAATAGGAAACTAAAACAACAGAAAAAAGCTAGTTGGTTAATATAAGGTTATTTTAGGTTACTTTTCTGTAAGGGTTAAAGCAGAAGGGACTTCCTTATTATGCTGATGCAGGTAGACTGGAATCCTAATTTCAAAAAAAACTGGTCTGTTCAGGACCTATTTGCTTCCTTAAAACTTCAGATGGATTATGTGCCATTTAGCATGAGTGACTCAATTTTGATTTGGTCTGATCTGCTGTGGCCTAGTGCAAGGGCTCAGTCCAAAATAATGGCCTCCTATCATTTTTGTCTAAAAGAAGTAAGAAACAGCAAAGGAAGCAGAGCCTTTTATTTGAGGGACCAGAGGACAGGTAGAAGTGTCATTGAATCAAGACCCCCTAAATTTTTCTTGAATTCTGCATTCTCATACCTCTTTCAATTATCCTGTTGTCTTCCCCATAGTGTCCGGCTCCTCTCAAGTTCTACTCCAGATTGATTTACATTTCACTTTACTCTCAATTCACTGCTTTAATTCCTTGGCTCAGTTTACCTTCTTGCCATTGCCAGGTTCTGTCTACTAACAGCTTCATAATTGAATCCATTTTGGTCTAGCTTTAGCTCCAAGCAGCCCTTTCTAGAAGTGACCAAGCATTGGGTATGTACCTAGACAGGGTGCTTACAAGAGAAGACATTCTCCAAAGACACACATATTTACTTTACAGTGTAAAGTATCACTTTTTGTGCTTATCTTCATAAAGGTGAGCGAATGAGTCACCTTTTTCCAAGAATGAATGGCTTAATTAGGGATTAATCACCCTAATCACACTTCTGTTTGTTAACTTTTTGTTTTTCAAATAATTATTCTATATGCATGAATAATTTTTAATAATTAAAAATATGGTAGATACATCTTTCTGAAAATATATTAAAATGTTCAAATATGGAAAATAATAAATACAATGTTAAAATAGACATAAAAATCTATTAAAACCATCTTCATGAAATACAAAAACAATAACACCCCTTGATTCTGATAAGTGCACAATTTGTTTGGGGGAGAAAGGCTTAAAAATATTCATTGCTGTAGTAAAAACAAAGGATCAAAGATTTTAAAAGGTGACAGGAATAAACTTGTGATCTGGGAGTAAAAGCAACAAAACAATGCTGAAAAATAATTTCTAAATGGTAAAAAGAGTGATTGTAAATGATTTATGACCATATTATTTTGATTTTGAAAGTTTGTTTTCAAGGAAACTGAATCTTCCCAGCTGTGAAATTTCCAATTGTCTTCTACAGAGCTCTCAAGATTTGCCCCAGTAGGTATCCGAGTGACAGCAGGTGCAGTAATACCCCTTCTAGTTAGTATCCGCAGTGATACAAGAAACTCAGGCATTCCTTTAGGAGGGCAGTTTCAGAAACCCCAGGAGCCTAGGGCCTCTCACTAAAGATGTTTCAACCATCACATGACTCAGGAGACTGCCTCAGGCCTCTCATATGCTTATTTAGACTGCAGACTTCTAGCTAGAGCAAATACCCTCCACTGTTGTGTAATCTGTGAATGATGATCTCTATGTCTTTTTACATGATCATCCTTCTTCATTCACACAAGGGTGGTTTGTGTAGATTAAATGTAAACCTCATGTTTGCTACCTAGACATGCCGACTCTTATTTCCACACTCAAACCTGAAATGGGAATCAGAATAGTTTCACACTTTTCAAGAATAATCCATTCATATCAAAGCAGTGAGTGAGGATTTCAGGGAGCAGATGAAGTTTATTCCTCAGGGTTTCACCAGAAAAACCTGCACTGGCCACATTCTCTAACCAGAAAGATTCCCTCTATATTCTTCTTTTAGGAAGCCTCTAAATTTCTCTAGATCTTGTCCTACTTGGTTATCAGCTACCATCCACTCCCATCACAATAGAACAATTATAAATCAAATGTAAGAATCTCTCAGTTTCTAAAGCTAAATTGAAACACTCTACCCATTACTAAATTCTGTCTTGAAGTATGTAAAAAGACATTTAGTATTCTAAGGCTAAAAACAGCGCTCAGAAAAAAGTGGTCTCCTCCACTTAGTAGAACTCACTTCCTTAAAAGGCAGTAGAGAATTTTAAATAAACATTTTTTCCTATGGATACATACACAATATAAATGGGCATATTAGGGTTGTTTTTGTTAGGTAGGATGGAGACATTGAGTCTTACGTTACTTCATTAGCAGTATCCACTCAGATAACCACTGTCAGATGTCTATTAGAAGCAAATAAAAACTGTAGCAAATAAAATATAAAATACATACAGCATGCTGTCACTCATTTAGGGCTTAAAGTCACTTGGGCCCATGGAACTGGCATTGGGACCAATAGGAATGTATTGATCCGTGTTTCACTGATTACAAACTAATTGTAAGCACGTAATTGCATTATAGCCTTCTACCAGCTATTAAAACTAGGTTATTCAACTCTAGCAGTTGGCGTAGAATTTTAAGACTGTCACCACCACATTAGAGCAGTTTGCTGCAGAAAGGTGTGCATTAGGCAGATGCCTTTTTACCACTTGCTTTCTCTCTTAATAATGCAGATAATAGTTATGAGGCCCTATTAAGTGCCAGGTGCATTTTTGATGCGTTATCTGATTTAATCCTCACAATATCCCCCCGAGATGAATGTAATTATCATATTTTATAGATGAGGAATATGAGACATGGAGAGATTAAGTAACTGACTAAATATCAAATAGCTAATAAGTTGTGAATGCAGGTCTGCTTTGACTCCACACACCCTGTATTAATCACTATACTACAAAGCTCTCTGGCATCTGGCATTCTGATTTTTCTTAAAAGAAAATAAAAAGAAAGAAAATAGTCCAAAGTGGGAAGATTAAACTTTGTTTGGAGACTAGTATTTTCCCTTACGAAGAGGCTCAGCTACATTTTACTGGTAGTACAATGTGAAGACAGTGCAAAGAGAAAATAGCTGGGTGACAAGTGGGATTGCTAAGCAACAGTTTATGAAATCCAGTGAAACCATGACAATGGAACACTATGGTCCTAGTCACCAATCCTATTCAACATTCAAGAGTGAAAGACACAGCTATCAGGAACATCTGGTAAGATAAATCAAGAGTGCTATAAGCTTTTGAAATACAAGGCATCATTATCATTATTATTATCACCAGCACATATGATACAAATAATCCAAGCAATCAGTTCGTTTCAAACAAATAATTGCTTCATTAAAAATGTCATTGTTCCATATATAAACTGTGTACCAACACATCTTTAAAATTTATTTTCCTTGAGAAATGAATTTTCTGCTTTCTTTTCTTATCAAACACAGCTCTTCACTTTGATTAAAGAATGGATCTGTGCTAGTCCTGAACACTGCATTTTAAAGCATTTGGATTTACAACGTGCTTCCTGACGATGTGTTTCTGAAAATGACGCTGAAACACGTATTATCATTCCCATTGTGTAGAAGGAAAAATCGGGCTTTAAGGAATTTAAGCAACTTGTCCAAGGGCACGCTATTAGTCAACATCACATCCTAAACTTCTACAGAGGTCTACTTCTAGACAAGAGCTTCTTCCACTCAAAGTACTTTTTAATAATTCCCTAAGCCACTTAGCTATTTGAGTATCTGACCACGGTCGTGGTCCCTTCCTTTGTCCTTTTTGATGCTTGTGTCAACTCCTTGGGCTTTGTCAGTTATTACATACACCTCGCCCCAGATGTCTGTGTACTAAGTGTTTGATCACAAAAATGGACCCTTGATCTAGCAGCAACTTAAAACCCTGCTTAACTTTCTGCCTTGCACTAACCTGCACCAATCCACCTTCTCTATGCCCAAATCAGCCTTTAAATAATGAAGGCAGGAGCCATTTTTTCACAAGACCCTTTCGGGCTAGAGAAATACCTTTTCTCCTCTTTCTTATTCCCAAGATTGTCTATGTAGGGTAGATGTCCACATTTGATATGAAACATATCTGTTAAGGATTGTGTACAATACTTTAGAGGACAGAAATTCATGTTTACTGAAGGTCTGATCATTCCATCCTCCATCATCTCATGTAAATCAGAAGACATAAAGCTCATTTTCCCATTTCCAGTTTGATATGCACCATTGTCATTATAGCTAGAAGCATCCAGTTTGATATGCATTGTTTACAGCCAGAACTGCCTATTACAGAACATGTGAGAAAAGCTGCAATGTCAGAATCAAACGTTTCTGTTCAGTGTAATGCTCTAAAAAATTCTTTTGGAGATAATTATGATTACTCAACATGCATAGATATGAGATACACACAATCATGATCACCTTTGACCAGTGCCTCCTTAATGTGGTCCCAGAATTTGCAGAGTGCAGTGGGGCTCAACTCTATTTGAATGGCTATTCACATGTTACACACAATAGAGGGTATCCACACTTGCAGTGATACAATGCTTGGCTATTTCCTAATGTCATGCATTTCCTTACAGGTCTTCTGAGGGTCTTGTATACATATAATGTCCTCAGTTTATCACTTCTTGTTACACATAAGTCTTATAGAAGAACATCCTAAGAAGAGCACACAAAGAGGCATCAGACTGGTATGTTCAGTGAACAAAGCACAACATCTGAAGTCTCCTCAGTTTTTTAGTGGACACTCAGGTTGGTGGTGATGGTATTGCTTGTACCAGATCACAGAAAGCTCTATCAGGAGCAACCTAAGCCAGATTAAGAGTTAATAGGAAGGAAGCCAGATCTCTGTAGCATATTCTATTACTGTCCAAATAAATTACAAATATACTTAACTACATTATTCTTTTGGGGACTAAGATCTTCCACAGGGTGTTGTAAAACCATTTTTTCAGTAGCAGAACCTTTTTCTCAGATATTACTTTGAACCCCAAAGCATAAAACTTTGGTTGAAGCATTCAGTAGCAGAGCCCTCTTCTCAAATATCACTTGGAACCCCTCAAATAAATTCCAGATTCTCACTACCTTACTCTCCCCCTTGCTTCCCAAGGTAGTGTTCAAGGCAACTTCATGGAACTCATGAGCATCAAGAACCATAGTTGTAAATCGATATAGAATAGAAAAACGAACCCGCTGAGTAAGACATAAAGAGGACTCAGAAATGAAATCTCTGCAGCTCCATATCTTGGATCACAGCCAAAAGCTCTAGGTTTGGTGTTCTGCCTCAGGTGTCTAAGATAAAAATTCCAAAATCTTAGGATCTTGAACAGCTTTCTTCATGGATAAGTGAGTTTTTTAATTCCAGAAAGAAGATAAATAATATACATATGACAAACTGAATTGAATCCATGCTCTTAAAATTTTGTGTACAGATTAGGAATAGCCTTTATATATTTGTTATGTAAAGGTTTCCAGTGGTTAAATAATTGGGCATATTAGAGAGTTCAGTGGTTACTAATTTTAAATGTGTAGTTGAATTAATGATTAGATTTGAGAATTTTATATGGAAAGTTATATGAGAAGTTTGCAAAACTTGTCAATGATATTGGAGTATTTAGGAGAACTTCAGGTCTACTATATTTATATGATTATTTTGATGTTTTATCTAAGTTCTTGAGAAGACTTGTTTGTGAGAAAATTGAGGTATTTAAAATGAAACTCAAATATATTAAATTTATCAATTCAGTTTAAAATATGCATAGAAACTTAATAAACTTATAAATGCTTCCTTGAAAATGATTGGTAAAGTAAGTTGATAAAAAGATTTTAAGTTTGACATTAAAAGCTTAAAAAACTAGGACTTTTAGCCTATAAATTTAACAAATTCTGTGTTTATATCAACACTAACCAAAGTAGCTTTTTTGTGCACAAACATTGCTTTCGAGAGCACTAAAAAATTCACATTGCTATTTTTCAACTAGTTATTCTATGTGTATATCCAATATGGAGTTCTGATAGTTTCTATTTTATTTTATTGTGTTTCTTTATAATGCTGTTCATTGCTTATTACATTAAGGATGCAAATTACATTTCATCAATGACTATGTATTTTGTGGTAACCCTAGTGGCCATATCAAATATGTCCTTTTTGTCTAAAAACAATGCATCTTTAAAAGTTCACATTAAACTTCAGGTAACAGTGTTTGTTTCTCCCAAG
>CAUYLG010046349.1:0-29289 GCA_963573385.1 Cacajao melanocephalus
TCTCTTGAGATACTTTCCATATCCATGAGTTCTGCATCCATGGATTCAACCAACTGTGGATTGATATAGTCAGGAAAAAGGGCTGGGCCCGGTGGCTCACACTTGTAATCCCAGCACTTTGGGAGGCTGAGGTGGGCAGATCACATGAGGTGAGGAGTTCCAGAGCAGCCTAACCAACCCCATCTCTACTGAAAATACAAAAATTAGCTGGGCATGGTAGTGCATGCTTATAATCCCAGCTACTCAGGATGCTGAGGGAGGACAATCACTTGAACCCAGGAGGTAGAGGTTGCAGTGAGCCAAGATTGCACCACTGCACTCCAAACTGGGTGACAGAGTAAGATTCTGTCTCAAAAAAAAAAAAAAAAAGGCTGAGCATGGTGGCTCACGCCTGTAATCCCAGCACTTTGGGAGGCCGAGGCGGGTAGATCACGAGGTCAAGAGATCGAGATTATCCTGGTCAACATGGTGAAACCCCGTCTCTACTAAAAATACAAAAATTAGATGGGCGTGGTGGCATGCGCCTGTAGTTCCAGCTACTCTGGCAGCCGGGGCAGGAGAATCGCTTAAACCCAGGAGGCAGAGGTTGCAGTGAGCCGATATTGCCCCACTGCACTCCAGCCTGGTGACAGAGCAAGACTCCATCAAAGAAAGAAGAGGGGAAGGGAAGGGAGGAAAGGGGAGGGGAGGGGAGGGGTATCAGGCTAGGCGCGGTGGCTTATGCCTATAATCCCAGCACTGTGGGAGGCCGAGGCAGGCAGATCACCTGAGGTTGGGAGCTCGAGACCAGCTTGGCCAACATGGTGAAATCCCATCTCTGCCCAAAATACAAAAATTAGTTGGGTGTGGTGGCACGTGCCTGTAATCCCAGCTACTCAGGAGGCTGAAGCAGGAGAATTGCTGGAACCCCAGAGGCAGAGGTTGCAGTGAGCTAAGATCACGCCATTGCACTCCAGCCTGGGTGACAGAGTGAGACTTCATTTCAAAAAAATAAAATAGAATACATAAATACAGAAATATTAAACTTACCCATTCTTAGACAAAAATATTTCTTGGAAACCTAACTTAATATTATGAAAAGGTGTTCAAGGGGATAGATCATGCCCAAGCTGTTGCCCCTTCAAGAATGTTTATCACCAAGTTCGCCCCATCAAAATTATTGCAGCTGTATCTGCCTTCCATGGGAAGAAGGCAGAAAGGAGGTTCTGAAGACAGACAGCTGCAGCTACCTCGGTGCCTCCAAGACGGTCTGCAGACCCTCCGCGGTATGTGTTTAGGTATCCATCCACCAGAGTGGTTAGGTCAGACATCATCTCATCTAGGAGTGCCAAGCGAAGGGGTAATAGGTAGGTAGCTTCCAGGGCCAAAATTTTCAGTAAAGAGGGTGAAACAGGTCGGATGAACCATACTTGTGGATTTTCCTGAAGACAATAAAACAATTTCCTCTGAATAGTAAGCAAGACTTTAAAGAAAATAATTGTTTAAGTGTTGCTTAATTTAAGACACTATCATTTTCTTCTATTATTACCTTCTACTTTCACACTATCGATAGCCTTTGAGCATACACACACTTGCACACATACTCCTACATTAACAATGTGTGTGTAAAACAGAGAAAGGGGTAGAGGAAGAGGCAGGTTGGTCAATCAAGACTTCTCAAAGCTAGAGGCAGCAAACTGGATTATATGAACAGAATTGTAACCAATATATTTATGACCTAAGTTAGCATGCAAGGATATCAGGAGCTAAGGAAAATTCACCTTACTTTGGGATAAATAACTAGGGTGATTTGGTTCCACTGACTTGATCCAAATTCCCACAAAAACTCCCCCCTTGACCCAGCTAGAAAATTTATTCAAGAGTACTTTTTATTTATTTTTCTTTCTTTTTTTTTTTTTAAGACGGGGTCTCGCTATGTTGCCCAGGTTGGAGTGCAGTGGCTATTAATAGGCGTGATCCCACTAATGATCAGCACGGGAGTTTTGACCTGCTCCGTTTCCGACCTGTATCGGTTCACCCCTCCTTAGGCAAACTAAGGTGGTCCCCCGCTCCCAGGAGGTCATCATATTGATGCCAGACTTAGTGTGGACACCCGATCGGCATAGCGCACTACAGCCCAGAACTCCTGGGCTCAAGCAATCCTCCCACTTCATCCTCACGAGTAGCTGGGACTACAGGCATGCGCCACCACGCCTGGCTATTTTTATTTTTTGAGACGGGAGTCTCTGTCTGTTGCCAAGGCTAGAGTGAAGTGTGCAGCGGCGCCATCCTGGCTCACCTCAACCTCCACCACCCCAGCCCCAACCCTGGGTTCAAGTGATTTTCTTGCCTCAGCCTCCTGAGTAGCTGAGATTATAGACACCCGCCACCATGCCTAGCTAATTTCTATATATTTAGTAGAAACGAGATTTCACCATGTTGACCATGCTGGTCTGGAACTCCTGACCTCAGGTGATTCACCCGCCTTGGCCTCCCAAAGTGGTGGGATTACAGGCGTGAGCCACCATGGGCCTAAGAATGCTAAGATAGCCAACAAATCTGGATCTTGGCTTTTATCCACTTGTGACCAGATATAAACTGTTCGCATTTGACAGTTAAGATTTCGGCAGTGTTCCTATGATTACATGGCAGCTGTCGTTTTTCTATGTAATAGGCTGATAATACTGCTCAGAAAACACTTGAAAAAAGATAATGTCATACAGGACATCGTTTAACACTCACCTGAATCAGTTTTTGTCTCTCTTCTAGAAAGGAGAGATATTTAGGGGCTACTTTAAGGTGTTTGATTAAACTCTCCTGCAAAGTAGTGATGCAGTTTGGAAGATAGCCACCTGTTTCCATGGAAAACTGAAGGACATCTGCTACCTGTGGTATTTTAAAAAGACAAACAGACCAGTTGAATATATACAGAGAGCTATCTCATGGCAGAAACATATTTAGAGAAATGTCTAACTACCATTTTCCCCAAAGATCCACATGACAGACTACATCATCAGGAAATTTAAAGTTGTTCAGTCAGCTTATTCTGAAAAAATGGGGAAAAAAAAGCTTTTTTTTTTTTTTTTTTGGTGGATTCTCAAACTGTAACCCAGGCTGGAGTGCAGGGTGCAGTGGCATGATCTCAGCTCACTACACCCTCCACCTCCCAGGTTCAAGCGATTGTTCTGCCTCAGCCTCCCGAGTAGCTGGGGTTACAGGTGCATACTACCACACCCGGCTAATTTCAACTTTTTAATTATTTTTAAATTTTTTTTAAATTAGAGACAGAGTCTCGCTCTTATTGCCCAGGCTGAAGTGCAATGGCGCAATCTCAGCTCATTGCAACCTCTGCCTCCCAGGTTCAAGTGATTCTCCTGTCTCAGCCTCCCAAGTAGCTGGGATTACAGATGCCCACTACCACACCTGGCTCAACTTTTTTTTTAGAGACAGAGTCTTGCTATGTTGTCCAGGCTGGAGTGCAGTGGCTATTTACAGGCAAGATTCCACTACTGATGAGCACGGGGGTCCTGACCTGGTCCATTTCTGACCAGGGCTCGTTCACCTTCACTTAGGCAACCTGGTGGTTCTCCCTGCTCCTAGGAGGCCACCACATTGTTGCCAGTCTCAGTACCAACACCCAATCAGCACAGTGCCCTACAGTCCCAAACTCCTTAGCTCAAGCAGTCCTCCCACCTCAGCCTTCACAGTAACTGTGACTATAGGCACAAACCATCACACCCAGCAACCGAAATTTACTGTGTCCTTATCTACTTTCTTCCCCACCCCCTGCCACCGAGATTGAGTCTTGCTCTGTCACCCAGAGCTGGAGTGCAATGGTGCAATCTCGGCTCGCTGCAACCTCCACCTCTTGGGTTCAAACTATTCTCCTGTCTCAGCCTCCTGAGTAGCTGAGATTATAGGCACGTGCCACCATGCCTAATTTTTTTTATTTTTAGTACAGACGGGGTTTCACCATGTTGGCCAGGATGGTTTCAATCTCTTGACTTCGTGATCCGCCTGCCTCGGCCTCCCAAAGTACCGGGATTACAGGCATGAGCTACCACACCCGGCCAACAAGTGTTTTTTTTTTTTCCCAGTCTTTCTAAGGTTCGATTCAGGTAAACAAGTGTTTTTTTAACAAGGGGGCAGAGGGATATTTTGCTACATTCAGAGGAGAAGGTGATGTGATGATGGAAGCAGAGATTACAGTGATGCTCTCTGAAAATGGAGGAAGGGGCTACAAGCCAAGGAATACAAGTGGCCGCTAAAAGCTGAAAAAGGCAAGGAAACTCTCTCTTCAGAGCCTCTAGAAGAAACCAGCCGTGCAGAACACCTTGACTTTTTACCCTAGTGAAAATGATTCAAGACTTCTGACCCCTAAAACAATAAAGTAATAAATTTGCACTATTTTAGGCCACTAAATTTGTGGTGATATTACAGCAGCAGTAAGAAACTAAAATGCTGTTATAGAGAAACAAATTGGTGAAATTTCTGCTTCTTGGACTATGTAAATCTGAAAAGAAAAACATGAACAGATAGGCCAAGGTTTTCATTAGACAATATGTATAAGATCTAATCAAGAAGCCTAAAGGCCTCAAGGAAACAAGCAGCAATTATCTTAGAGTTTGGAGTAAGCATAAAAGCAATCTCTACTTAGTGAAACACCCTGAAAGAAGGCACAAAGGAACACCTAAGTTAGAAATGGCAGCAAATTCATTGTGGGTAGATACATAAACAGAAAAAGTCAACCAAATATAGTAACATAAAATTGAATAGGGATTCCTGCTCAAAAATAATTGGCCAACTCATTAGTTCAATTTCTCTCCAAAGGCTCTAGGCTTGTGTAGTCAAGATTTCCCTTTCAGTCATAAACCTAAGAGACTAGAAGTACCTAAAGAAAACATAATGAAAACTAGTGATTTTAGTGCTCTCACAGCCAAACCAGAAACCTAGATCGGCTCTAAGAGATAGTAGAAGTTCATCCTGTACTTGGGTGGCTGAGGCAGGAGGATGGCTTGAGCGTAAGAGTTTGAGACTAGCTTGGGCAACATAGTAAGACTCTGCTTCTAAATGATAATAATAATAATAAAACAATAATGGTTAGTAGAATCTAGGGATTTCCTATTTCCCTAAGGTCCCTTAGATGACAGACAAATTGTATCACTTCAGGCTGTTTTGGGCCCAAATAGATTTGGGGGGCATACACAGGACAACCAGTACTCCTGAGCTAGATGTCAGTTTGCCATAATTGTTACATATGTGGTAAAGGCACATATGATTGTTCCTGTCACACTACGTCTCCCATGTCAGGCTTCTGAATGATCCCTAAATTGCTCAAGATTCACAATGCTATGGAGTATGGATCTTGCTTCTTATTTGACAAATTCTAGAGCAAAATGAGGAAAACGTCTTCCTAAATAATTTTAAGTAACTTATCTGCAGTGCTTTTAGCGTACACCAAATCTTCTCACATATTGTACAAACATTTTACATGAGAAGTGAGCAGAAATGGGGCACCAAAAAAAAAAAAATTCAAAAGACTTCCACTTATCAGATGACCAGATGAGCCCTTTTATACAACAGGAGCTGTGTATATTGGTTTGAATCCAGTGCTTCCCTTCATGTACCTGTGTGTCAAAGACATTATTCAGCAAAATTCCATACTGATGAGAGAGGCAATCAGAAAGCCAACGACAATCATGGATAACCTAAGAAATCAGAAGGGAACAGTTATTAGAACCAGGCTGCTAATCTTAATAGCGCAGGAATTGGTTTACACACTTACCTTCAAAATTCTCTTGTCTTCTAATATCATCTGAAGTCCATTGTTGAAAGCTCGACTTCCCAGAAGGAAAATGTCAAATAAATAAACTCGGCAATTTGTGGCCACCTACAATAGACCATCCAGACACACATATCATAGGATAAAGAAGAACTAAGGAAGGGAAATCTGAGGATGAAAAGTAAAAGACGTGTTAAAATATCTAACATCTTCACTTCATTTGTCTATTTATTTACTTAGAGACAAGAGTTTTGCTCTATTGCCCAGGCTGGAGTGCAGTGGCACAATTTCGGCTCACTGCAGCCTCCATCTCCTGGGTTCCAGCAATTCTCCTGCCTCAGTCTCTCTAGTAGCTGGGATTACAGTCATCTGCCACCACGCCCAGCTAATTTTTGTATTTTTAGTAGAGACAGGGTTTCACCATGTTGGCCAGGCTGGTCTCAAACTCCTGACCTCTTTGGCCTTCCAAATGCTGAGATTACAGGTGTGAGCCACCACACCCAGCTAATTTTTTTTTTTAAATTTTTAATACAGACAAGGTCTTGCTACATTGCCCAGGCTGGTCTCAAACTCCTCAGCTGAAGCAATCCTCCTTCCTTGGCCTCCCAAAGTGCTGGGATTACAGATGTGAGCAACTGCACCTGGCCTAGAGTAATGTTTTTAGGGTTTATATGTATATATATTTTGAGACGAAGTCTTGCTCTTTCACCCAGGCTGGAATGCAATGGCACAATCCTGGCTCACTATAGCCTCCACCTCATGAGTTCAAGCGATTCTCCCATCTCAGGTTCCCAAGTAGCTGGGATTATAGGCATGTGCCACCACACCCAGCTAACTTTTGTATTTTTAGTAGAGATGGAGTTTCACCATGTTGGCCAGGCTGGTCTTGAATTTCTGACCTCATGATCCGCCTGCCTCGGTCTCCCAAAGTGCTATGTATCATGAAAGTTCTGAGAACAGGTGCTAGGTATATCTGGCAATTGCAGTTATAACATAGTTCAGCTCCTAAAATGACAGAAATGGTATCAGACTGTCACATGCCTAGCTTTCTTGATCCATTTGGATGTTGTGTTTTAAATTAATTTTTTTGTTGTTGTTTTGTACAGACAGGGGTCTTGTTTGGTGCCCCAGCTAGTCTTGAACTCCTGGCCTCAAGTGATCCTCCCACCTCAGCCTCCAAAGTGCTGAGATATAGACATGAGCCACCACGTCTGGCATTTGGATGTTTTTTTTGTCTTTGCTGTCTTAGTAGATCATCCAGCTATGCTGCTTTTGTGATTTTTTATGATCAGAAACAATGTTGGCTGGGCAGGGTGGCTCAGGCCTGTAATCCCAGCACTTTGGGAGGCCGAGGCAGGCAGATCACCTGAGGTCAGGAGTTCGAGACCAGCCTGGCCAGTATGGTGAAACACTGTCTCTACTAAAAGTACAAAAAATAGCCAGGCATGCTGATGGGCTCATGTAGTCCTAGCTTCTTAGGAGGCTGAGGCAGGAGAATTGCTTGTACCCAGGAGATGGAGGTAGCAAGTGAGCCGAGGTTGCACCACTGTACTCTAGCCTGGGCAACAGAGTGAGACTCTGTTTCAAAAAAAAAAAAAAGAAAGAAAAGAAAAGAAACAAACAACCAAGAATTCTTACAATTATATAAAATTGATCTGTAAGCAGCATTGAATATTAGACATTTTACCATTTGTGCCAGTGTATTTGTTGCCCCTTTTAAATTGCTAGATGGCAGGGATCTTCTCTTTTGAATAATTTTATGTACCTAACACAATCACGCATATTAAGGAACTCAGAGAAACAGCATTTTCAGTTGATAACAATGAGATACTGTTCATTCACCTTAAACTAGTGTTTTCCTGAAGTATTAGACTTAGAGATACCGGGAAAAAAACTAAACGTGCTTTTTTCCCCTATACTCTCTACTTAACACAGAACATTCTGGCCAGGTGCAGTGGATTACGCCTGTAATCCTAACCCTTTGGGAGGCCAAGGTGGGCAGATCATCTGAGGTTAGGAGCTCGGGACAAGCCTGGCCAACATGGTGAAACCCTGCTTCTACTAAAAATACAAAAATTAGCTGGATGTGGTGGCAGGCACCTGTAACCCCAACTACTTGGGAGGCTGAGGCAGGAGAATTGAACCTGGGAGGTAGAGGTTGCAGTGAGCCAAGATCATGCCACTGCACTCCAGCCTGGGCAACAGAGTGAGACTCCATCTCAGAAAAAAAAAAAAAAAGAACTTTCTGTCACCCCAGATGTGTGTGGGTTGTTTCCTCACACACGAAGCAAGCAATTCTGCTGCTACTCTCCAGCATACACCAGCTTAGTGTCCTCTAATTCAATTCTGATGCTGTTTACCTGGAAATAGTGCCAGACCCCACAGGTTGAGGGCTCAGTCCCACAAGAGGGCAGTCTTGTGGGACTGAGGCCTCAACCTGAATATTACGAAAGATACAAAAGATACAGATAAACTGTCAGATTGAAGAGATACATAGGCAAGGAATGGGGGGAGGAGTCCACCACTCCCCAGGAACCTCCCCCTGCTCAGCTCTCTGGAAGCCCTGTGAATTTTTTTTTTTTTTTTTAGACAGAGTCTCACTCTGTCACCCAGGTTGGAGTACAGTGGTGCGATCTTGGCTCATGCAACCTCCGCCTCCTGGGTTCAAGTGATTCTTCTGCCTCAGCCTTCTGAGTAGCTGTGACTACAGTCGTGTGCCACCATGCCCAGCTATTTTTTATATTTTTAGTAGAGACAGAGTTTCTCCATATTGGCCAGGCTGGTCTCGAACTCCTGACCTTGTGATCCACCTGCCTCAGCCTCCCAAAGTGCTGGGATTACAGGCGTGAACTACTGTGCCTGGCCAGGCCTTTTCTTAGTGTCTTAAAAATTAAAAAAAAAAAGGTGGGGGGACCTGACATGGTGGTGAACGCCTATAATCCCAGAACTTTGGGAGGCTGAGATGGGTGGATCCCTCGTGTCGAAGATTTCAAGACCAGCCTTGGCAACGCAGGGAGACCCCATCTCTATATTAAAAAACAAAACAGACAAAAAATCAGGAGGGAAGGAGGGAGGGAAGGGCTAATAAAATGAGATAATTACTAACTCTATGAAAAACAAGAAGTTGTTCAAGAAAGAAACAATCCTCCTGTCTCAGCTGAGTTATCATTATAGCCATAATAACATATAGACTAAACTCTGTCTTTTTTTTTTTTTTTTTTTTTTTTTTTTTTTAGACGGAGTCTCGCTCTGCTGCACAGGCTGGAGTGCAGAGGCACCATCTTGGCTCACTGCAACCCCTGCCTCTCAGATTGAAGCAATTCTCCTGCCTCAGCCTCCCATAAATTCTGAACTCTGTCTTGATAAAAATTTATGACATAACTAAGTTAGAAAGACCTAGGGAAAAGTGGGTGCTATAAAGGAGCAAAATCATACAAAATAAAAAGAAATTTAAAAAATAAAAAATAAAGGAGCAAAATCTTTATGTATCATAATAAAATTGAATAAATAATTTGTAAAACTGAAGAATCAAGAGAAAGCAATAAGCATGTTATTAAAAACAGGAAAATACAGGCCAGGTGCAGGGGCTGACGCCTGCAATCCCAGCACTTTGGGAGGCCAGGGCGTACTGAGTACCAGCTAGGCCAGGAGGCCCCCGACCAGGCAGCGCTGAAGGCAGTGAGAGGCAGACACTCTGATAGAACAGCAAAGTGGGTCTATCCTGGGGCCAGCAGCCCATCGAGCTGAGAGCCTCAGGGTCTGACAGCATTCCAGGCTGAAGGCCCGTAGCAGCTTCTCATCCATGTTTTTATGCTCTCTTAAACAG
The DNA here is from genome assembly GCA_963573385.1 of Cacajao melanocephalus. NCBI lineage: Eukaryota > Metazoa > Chordata > Mammalia > Primates > Pitheciidae > Cacajao > Cacajao melanocephalus. Next base: position 9,588 of record CAUYLG010046349.1, read on the forward strand.
GTGATTCTTATTAATAAACAGATGTTCTGTATTTACTAATAGCTCAAAAATATACCACGTAGACAGCTGTTATCCGTCTACCACTAATTGCAAACTAAAAGGTGTTCTCCACAAGGGAGCCATTGGGGCAGAGTAAACCTAATGTTTCTCAACAGTAAACTTAATGTTCCTCAACAGTAAACTTAGTATTTCTCAACAAAGGTGGGCATACCATTTGAGGTTAGGAGTTTAAGGCCAGCCTGGCCAACATGGTAAAACCTGTCTCTACTGAAAATACAAAAATTAGCCAGGCATAGAGGCGAGTACCTATAATTCCAGCTACTTGGGAGGCTGAAGCAGGAGTATCCCTTGAACCTGAGAGGCAAAGATTTGGTACAGTGAGCCAAGAGATCACTCCACTGCACTCCAGCCTGGGCAACAGGGCTAGACCCTTACTCAAATTAAAAAAAAAAAGAAGGAAGAAACAGCAAAATAGCAGAAACAAAATTTCAATGTGTTAAAAGTAATTGACTCCCCTAATGTTTGTAAAAGTGTTTTGTAAACTGTAAGGTACTGCACAAATATAACAATCCTGTTATTCAACTCTTTGATCTGGTTTGGGAAAACGTGTCCATTAATTTGCTTGTAGTCACAGAAAGGACAGCTGTAGGCCAGGTGCGGTGGCTCATGCCTGTGATCCCAGCACTTTGGGAGGCTGAGGTGGGCTGATCACCTGAGATCAGGAGTTAGAGACCAGCCTGGCCAACATGGTGAAACCCCATCTCTACTAAAAAGACAAAAATTAGCTGGGCAGAGTAGCTCACGCCTGTAGTCCTAGCTACTCAGGAGGTTGAGGTACAAGAATCACTTGAACCTGGGAGGCGGAGATGGTGTCACTGCACTCCAGCCCATGCAAAAGAGTGAGACTCTGTCTCAAAAAAAAAAAAAAAAAAAAAAAAAGGACACCTGTAGCCAACTCCATGTCCCCTCTGATAACCAGAAAACCAAAGGGGACAATTTAGGAAATAAGCTAGAACTGCCCAGGCCTGTGTTGCCAGGAAGTCTATTCTGTTTTGGTAGATCTAAGTTTTGGGTTGTTTTAAGTAATTTGCATTCGTGCTGCTAATTCAAACCTAGTCATCTGAAAGCTAAGGTTGGCTAGATGCAGTGGCTCATGCCTGTAACCCCAGCATTTTGCAGTTAGGGTGACTCAGAAGGATTGCTTGAGACCAGGAGTCTGAGACCAGCCTAGGCAACATGAGGAGATCACATCTCTGAAAAAAAAAAAAAAAAAAAGTAAAGTAATAAGGACCCAAAGGCTATCCATCCTCTAGCTATTCTTCAAGGCTAACTACAAACTTCTAGAAAATATCGTCCAGGCACAGTGGCTTACGCCTGTAATCCCAGCACTTTGGGAGGCCAAGGCGGGTGGATCACCTGAGGTCAGGAGTTTGAGACCAGCCTGACCAACGTAGTAAAACCCCATCTCTACTAAAAACACAAAAATGAGCCAGGTGTGGTGGTACGTACCTGTAGTCCCAGCTACCCAGGAGGCTGAGGCAGGAGAATTGCTTGAACCCAGGAGGCAGAGGTTGCAGTGAGCCGCGATCGCACCATTACATCCCAGACTGGGTGACAGAGCAAGACTCCGTCTCAAAATAATAACAATAATAATAATAATAATGATTATGATAATGATAATGGAGACTCTCATCTGACACTCCCAGGTCCAGGGAAACTAAAATGATGTAAGAAACCTACTGTGGAAAGCTACCACCCTAGAAAAGAGAAGACACTCTTCATAGAACTAAGGTGATAGGACAGAGCTGGGAAAGACCTCCAGCAGAGCTTGTGAGACAGCACTCATGGCTGTAACAGTGAACCTATTCTTGCCACTGAGCTTTAAAAAAAAAAGTGAATCTATAAGGAGTTAGAAGCTCTTTCCTTTTGAAAAGAATAAGTTAAGTACCAGGAGAAGGAAGAACATTCCAACAAGTTACGTAACAATGACACTAGGGTGGCAGGAAGAGGACAATTCATAAATCTACTGGTAAGCCAGGTACAGTGGCCTATCCCTGTAATCCCAGTGACTAGGGGGACGCAAGAGGATTACATGAGGCCAGGAGTTTGAGATCAGCCTGGGTAACACAGCAAGAGCCCATCTCAAAAAAGCAAAGCTCAGTGTGGTAACACTCATCTGTAGTCCCAGCTACTCAGGAGGCTGAAGTGAGAGGATAGACAGCATGAGCCCAGAAGTTCAATGCTGCAGTGAACTATGATCTGCACTGTGGCCTGGGTGACAGAGTGAGACCCTATCTCTAAAATTTAATTTTCAAAAAGAAAAAAAAATCTACCAGTGGCTCTATAATTACTTCAAAATAAAAAGTTTTCAGAAGTCTTTTACCTGCAGCCAGCACAGTTTCCCATGGCGACACACATTCGCTCCTTCTGCTGCCACACTCAGGACACTCTGCTTCTTGATGTGGAGCATCTGGTAAGAAAAAGAAGGAAAGAAAAACATTTCAGGGAATAAATGTTGGCATGATAACATCATGATTGGCACAATTACAATGGCTACAGTAAACTTACGAAATTTGATTAATACAAAACACAGTCTGTTTCACATACACACATACATCAGCACTCAACACTTCTGATTCTCTTTTTCGTTTTAGGAAAAGTGTTCCACAGCTGGAAAATAAATAACTCATATACCAAATGACAATAAAATTTGAAAACTCAGACACCTTTTATTACTACTGATGTGACAGAGAAAGAATCATAATCTGTTTTTTTTTTAATTGAGGCGGAGTTTCACTCTTGTTGCCCAGGTTGGAGTGCAATGGTATGATCTTGGCTCACTACAACCTCCAACTCTGGGGTTCAAGTGATTGTCCTGACTCAACCTCCCAAGTAGCTGGGATTACAGGTGTGTACCACCATGCCCAGCTAATTTTGTATTTTTAATAGAGAAGGGGTTTCACTACATTGGTCAAGCTGGTCTCGAACTCCTTATCTCAAGTGATCCACTCATCTTGACCTCCCAAAGAGCTGAGATTACAGGCATGAGCCATTGTGCCCGGCCCTGAATTATAATCTTTAAGACAAGATTCCTCATGCAAACTATGGCATGCTGCAACACAGGGCAATTCTGAAAGGAATATATGTGGTGGCTAAGTCTCAGAGTATCCACTGCTCAGAAAGAAACAAGGACTCTTCAGATCCCTTAAAGCCTCAGATTCACTGAATTACTCAAAACTAAAATAGTGGCCAGGTGCAGTGGCTCACCCCTATAATTCCAGCACTTTGGGAGGCTGAGGCAGGAGGATCGCTTGAGCCCAAGGGTTTGAGGCCAGCCTGAGCAACACAGTGTCTCCATAAAAAATACAAAAAATTATCCAGGCATGGTGGTGCACACCTGAAGTGTAGCCTCAGCTACTCTGGAGGCTCAAGTGGGAAGGTCACTTGAGCCTGGGAGGCTGAGACTGCAGTGAGCCATGATGATGCACTTCAGCCTGGGTGACAGAGTGAAATTCTGTCAAAACAAACAAACACAAAAAAAACTGAAATAGTTGTACCCGAGGTACACACTCTTGTCCTTTGATTATCTATAATCTTATCCTATTTCATTATATAATTCTAAAATCCTTAATCCATAATTCATAAAAATATTTGTATGATACAAGATTCTCCCCATGTTATAGGTAGATAAATTATTCAAGAACAGAAAGGCACAGTAATTTACCCTAGCACAATATCTCCCTTTAGAGAGCATAAAGTGTTCTACATTCTAAGTATCTCTCATCAATGATGAGAAAATGGGACTGAATTTCAGTTTCATCCCCAATCAACAAAAGATGGCTGCAGAAAGGGCAACAAAAGCTGAATTTTCTATTGATGAGAACTCCTAATTACCTCTTCAAAATTCCAGAGCAAAAGCTTTTTTTTGTTTTGTTTTGTTTTTGAGACAGTCTCACGCTGTGCCCCAGGCTGGAGTGCAGATCACAGCTCAATGCAGCATGGAAGTCCTGGGCTCAAGCTATCCTCCTATTTTAGCTTCCTGCAGCCTTGACCTCTCAGGCTCAGCTGATCCTCTCACCTCACCCTCCCAGGTAGCTGGAACTACAGACATGTGCCACCATGCCCAGCCAATTTTTTGTATTTTTCTGTAGAGGTAGGGTTTTGCCTTGTTGCCCAGGCTGATCTCTAACTCCTGGGCTAAAGTGATCTGCCTGCCTTGGCCTGCAAAAGTGCTGGTATTATAGGAGTGAGCCACCACTACTGGCCACAAGTTCTTACCCTCATTTTTTTCTTATTGTTGTCATGGCCCCTTTAAATAATCTGCTTATCCATAAATAATTCTTACAACTCAATGATAAAAATAATTATTACAACTCAATTAAAAAATAGGAAAAGGTTTGGGCACAGTGGCTCATGCCTGTAATCCCAGCACTGAGGAAGGCTGAGGAGGACAGATTGCTTGAGCCTAGGAGTTAGAGACCAGCCTGGGCAACATAGTGAGAGACTGTCTCTACACAAAATACAAAAATTAAAGCTGGGCGTGGTGGCTCACGCCTGTAATCCCAGTACTTCGGGAGGCCGAGGAAGACAGATTGCTTGAGTCCAGGAGTTCAAGACCAGCTTGGGGAACATAGCAAGACCTCATCTCTTAAAAAAAAAAAAATGAGTTGGGTGTGGTGGTACATCCCTGTAGTCCCAGTTACTCAGAAGGCTGAGGTGGGAGGATCGCTTGAGATCCTAGGAGGCGGAGGTTGCAGTGGGCCGATATCGTACCACTGTACTCCAGCGTGGGCTACAAAGTGAGACTCTGTCTCAAAAGGCAAAGGATCTAAATAGACATTTCTCCAAATAAGTTGTACAAATGACTAGTAAGCTCATAGAAATGTTCAACATCATTAGTCATCAGAGAAATGCAAATCAAAACCACAATAAGATACCACTTCATACCCACTAGGATGGCTATAATCAAAATTACAGATAAGTGTTGGCAAGGATGTGAAGAGATTGGAACCCTCACAGACTTCTGGTAGAAATGTAAAATGGTGCAGCAGCTTTGGAAACAAAGTCTGGTCATTCCTCAAAAAAGTTAAACACAGAGTTAACAAATGATCTAGCAATTTCACTCCTAGGTAACTATCCAAAAGAAAATGTCCAGACAAAAACTTGTCCATGAATGTTTATAGTAGCATTGTTCACAGCAGCCAAAAAGTAGAAACAACCCAAATGTCCATCAAATGATGAATGGATAAATAAAATGTAGTATATTCATACAATGGAATATTATTTGGTGGCTGGTTGGTGACTCACGCCTGTAATCCCAGCACTTTGGGAAGCCGAGACAAGTGGATTGTTCGAGCCCAGTAGTTTGAGACCAGCCTGGGCAACATAACTAAACATTGTTTCTACAAAAAATATTTAAAAATTAGCTAGGTATTGTGTCACATGCCTGTAGTCCCAACCACCTGGGAGGCTAAGGTGGGAGGACTGCTTGAGCCTAGGAGGTCCAGGCTATAGTGAACTGTGATTCTGTCACTGCATTCCAGCCTGGATGACAGAGAAAGACCCTGTCTCAAAAAAAAAATTTTTTTTTTAATGTATAAGGAATATTATTTGGCAATAAAAAGAAGTGAATGCCAGGTGCAGTGACTCACGCCTATAATCCCAGCACTTTGGGAGGCTGAGGTGAGTGAATCACAAGGTCAGGAGTTCAAGAGCAGCCTGACCAAGATGGTGAAAAAAGAAGTGAAATACTGATATAAGCTACGATATGGATGAACCTTGAAAACATGCTAAGTAAATAAAGCCTGTCAGAAAAACTACTATTTTACTTTATTTTTTTTGAGACAGAGCTTTGCTCTATCTTCTGGGCTGGAGTACAATGGCATGATCTCAGCTCACTGAAACATGCACCTCCTCCTGGCTCAGCCTTCCCAGTAGCTGCGACTACAGGTGCCCACCACCACACCCACACTGGGCTAATGTTTGTACTTTTAGCAGAGACGGGGTTTCACCATAATGGCCAAGCTGTTTTAGTGGTTGTAGGGGCTGAGGAGAGATTAGGAATGATGAATAAGGGGTGTGGGGTTTCTTTCTGGCATATTGAAAATATTCTAAAATTTATTATGCTGTTTTACGTACAACTCTGTGAATATACTAAAAACAAATGAACTGTTTGTTTAACTAAATAAATTGTATGGCATATGGATATCTCAATAATTTTTTATAAACATTTTTGTTTTTAAATTTTAAAAAATTATTTAAAATTTTCAAATAATTTAAAAAAAAAATCTTCTGTTCAGTTCAGACTTAGTTAAAAAATAACCTGTTGATAGCTAACTCTCCTTTTAAAAATCCATCCATGGGCCAGTCACAGTGGTTCACACCTGTAATCCCAGCACTTTGGGAGGCTGAGACAGGCGGATCACCTGAGCTGAGGAGTTTGAGACCAGCTTGGCCAACATGGTGAAACCCCATTTCTACTACTAAAAATACAAAAATTAGCTGGGTGGTGGTGCGCACCTGTAATCCCAGCTACTTGGGAGGCTGAGGCAAGAGAATCACTTGAATCCAGGAGGCGGAGGTTGTGGTGAGCCAAGACTGTCCTACCAAACTCCTGCCTGGGCCACACGGTGGGACTCCATTTCAAAAAAAAAAAAAAAGGTCAAGTCGAATGATGATGAAAAAAAATGCATCCATGTACACACAAACGTAAGTTTGCATCTATACAGAAAGCTCAATGACCTTCCTGAAGCCCATCTGCGAACCACACTACAGGATAAATAGTTGCTGCCATTTCTCAAATTAATACATGATTAATAGAGTAATTGCCTAAATACAGTATCCTATGTGATACTTTTAAAATGTAAGACAGGCTGGACGCGGTGGCTCATACCTGAAATCCCAGCACTTTGGGAGGCCGAGGCAGGGAGATCCCCTGAGGTCAGGAGTTTGAGACCAGCCTGACCAACATGGTAAAAACGCATCTCTACTAAAAACACAAAATTAACTGGGCATGGTGGCACATGCCTGTAATCCCAGCTACTTGGGAGGCTGAGGCAAGAGAATCACTTAAACCCAGGAGGCAGAGGTTGCAGTGAGCTGAGATCATACCATTGCACTCCAGCCTGGGCAACAAGATCGAAACTCTGTCTCAAAAAAAAATGAAAATTCTGACTCTTCTCTGAAACTGCCAATGGCTTTCCATGTCACTGAAGTCAAACTCAAAATCTTTACAACGTCTAGAAAGCCTTAAATGAACTGCCTCCTGCCCCCTTCCATCTCCTACCATTCTTCTTCACTGTGGTCCTGTCACACTGACTTCCCTGCTGTTCTTCCACAAAAGTCAGGGATATTTCAGCCTCAGGGCCTTTGCACTTGCTAATTCCACTTTTAAGTTCTTCACTTTGATATCTACCTGCCTCCCTTACTTACTCAAGTCTTTGTTCTAATGTCACTTCCTCAGATATGTTTTCTCTGCCTATCCCACATAAATTAGGACCTCCTTGTCACTCTAGTCCCCATACCATGCTTTCTTTTGTTTTTCTCCCTTCCCAACCCTCACCATGCTTTATTTTTATTCCCAAAACTTACTGCCACCTAAAATATAATAAATTGTTTATTTTCTTGCATTAGAATATAACCTCCTTGAGGGCTGGAACTTTGTCTTGTCTGGATTATTGTTTACTCCAGATCTCAGAACAGTGCCTAGCATATAGCAGCCACCAAATATTTTGTTGAATAGAAAAAAAATAAAAAATCTTATGATAAAGAAATGTATGAGACATAGACATGATACCTACATACAGGTAACACTAGTAATGATTGAGGACAATACTTACTGCAGCACCAAACTTCTGCTGGAACTGATCAATGACTGTGTATGTCACCTCCCCTTCCTCTACAGGACAAAGGTAGCATTAGATGTATTTCTATTCCTCAGCAACAGAATAGCTCTCCCACTAATTTTGGCCATACTCATATATTCCTACTCTATTGCAACTCAAATGTCTAATGTTATTTCATTATAACCTGCATTAGCCCATCAAACAGTGAACACTAATTAACATCTTCTTTGTCAAATCAGAGTAAACAAAAGCCCCACCAATGATAATCTTACAAATTGGACTATTTACATGTCCTGTGATAATCCAGTAATGTTTCTGTCCTTATAGGTTTATATCTTGAATATTTCAAAGAATACACTATGAGACGGAGTTTCCCTCTTGTCACCCAGGCTGGAGTGCAATGGTGCAATCTCGGCTCACTGCAAACTCTGCCTCCTGGGTTCAAGCGATTCTCCCATCTCAGCCTCCTGAGTAGCTGGGATTACAGGGGCCTGCCACCACACTCAGCTAATTTTTGTATTTTTAGTAGAGACAGGGTTTCACTATGTCACCCAGGCTGGTGTCAAACTCCTGACCTTAGGTGATGTGCCCGACTCGGCCTCCCTCTGATGTGCTGGGATTACAGGTATGAGCCACTGCACCTAGCCAAAATTTTTAAATATTTTCTTTAAATTGATGTGGGGTTTCACCATGTTGCCCAGGCAGGACGTGAACTCCTAGGCTCAGGCAATCTGTACAATGCACCCACCTCAGCCCCCTTGAAGTGCTAGGATTACAGGCATGAGCCACCATGCCCAGCCTTATTTTATTATTATTTTTTATAGAGATGGGACCCCACTATGTTTTCCAGGCTGGTCTTGAACATCTGACCTCAAGCAATCCTCCCACCTTGGCCTCCCTAAGTGCTAGAATTACAAGCATAAGCACTTGTGCCTGGCCTTTTTTTTTTTTTTTTTTTGAGACAGAGTCTTGCTCTATCACCAGGCTAGAGTGCAGCAGCACAATCTCAGCTCACTGCAACCTCCCCTGGGTTCAAGCGATTCTCCTGCCTCAACCTCCTAAGCAGCTAAGATTATAGGCACACACCACCACGCCTGGCTAATTTTTATATTTTTAGTAGAGATGGGGTTTCACCATGTTGGCCAGGATGATCTCAATCACTTGACCTCATGATCCACCTACCTTGGCCTCCCAAAGTGCCAGGATTACAGGCATGAGACCCCAGCCTGCTTTGTTTTTAATAAAAACAAACAAACAAACAAAAAACCTCCAAGGGTTCCTCCTCTCACTTCAGAGTAAACGTTTAACTCCCGGTTGGGCATGGTGGCTCATGCCTGTAAGCCCAGCACTTTGGGAGCCAAGACGGATGGATCACTAGATCAGGAGTTTGAGACCAGTCTGGCTAACATGGTGAAACCCTGTCTCTACTAAAAATACAAAAAAGGTGTCTCTACTAAAAATACAAAAATTATTTTTTTGTATTTTTAGTAGAGACACCTGTAGTCCCAGCTACTTGGGAGGTTGAGGCAGGATAATTGCTTCAACCTGGGAGGTGGAGGTTGCAATGAGCTGAGATCCTGTCACTGAACTTCAGCCTGGGTGACACAGCAAGATTCTGTCTCAAAAAAAAAAAAAAAAAAAATTAGCTGGGTGTGGTGGCACACGCTTAGAATCCCAGCTACTCAGGAGGCTGATGTAGGAGAATCACTTGAACCTGGGAGGCAGAGGTTGCAGTGAGCCAAGATCCACCCACTGCACTCCAGCCTGGAGGATAGGGCGAGACTCTGTCTCAAAAAAAAGAAAAAAAATTAATTAAAAATTAGCTGGGCATAGTGGCACACACACCTGTAATCCCAGCTACTCAGGAGGCTGAGGCAGGAGAATCACTTGAATCTTGGAGGTGGAGTGCATCCTGAGACAAGATCAAGCCACAGCACTCCAGCCTGCAGGACAGAGTGAGCCTCTGTCTCCAAAAAAAAAGTTTAAGTCCCCACAAGGCTCTAAGAACTCCTTTTTGACTCACCCGTTCCATCTCATGTACTGCTTCTCTTCCTGCTCCAGCTGCTCTGATCTCCTTGCTTTTCCTTCAAGATCCTGGTATGTTCCTATCTCAGTGTCTTTGTATTTGCTGTTTTTTTTTTCCCCAGCCTAAAGCACATTTCCCCAAGATACCCCTAAATCTCGGTCCCTCACCTCCTTCAGACCTTTACACAAATATTATCAAGACTTGTCCTGGATACCCTAAAATTGCAAAACCACCCTCCCTACATGTTACTTCTCTTTTATTTTTTTCCTCCTTAGCATTTGGCACTATTACACTATATATTTTATTTATTTATCTTATTTAGCATCTGTATGCTACTCACTAAGGGGAGGGATACCATACTTCAGAATCCCCAATGAATGAGTGTGCCCCAATAAATGAGTGCACACACAGTATGAACTCAATTATTAAATTAAAAAATGAATCACAATATTTTATCTTAATTCAGAACCCAGAAGCAATGGCTCAGCTGAGCATTCTATAGAAAATCTTGATTCAGGGTTACACCAACCCTAAACAGTGAAGAGAGTCTAGTTGAATTTAACTGACTTAGTTCAAAAAAAAAGCAGAGCCTAGAAAATTCAGAGCCACTGTACTCACCTGATGGGCTGTACTTGAGGTCATTCAGCAGAGAGGTAGTTGGTGCTTCAGGGGCAGGAGAAACAGACTGACATACATTTAGGTCTTCAACTTTCATTTTCTCCATCCCAGTTCCTTCTGCATTTAGACTATCCTTACAAGAAACAACATCCAGATGGACTTGTTCTTTGTTGCTGATGCCACACACAGATTCTGCCACACATTAACATTAAGGGCTGTGGTCCTTCATTAACCAGAGGACCCATTCATCCACTGCTTATTCATCCACTGCTTACATTGATTTGAGGGTGCTGTCTAACATGGATGAAAACACACACACACACACACACACACACACACATTTTTTTTTTGAGACGAAGTCACACTCTGTCGCCTGAGTTGGAGTGCAATGGTGCGATCTGGGCTCACTGCAACCTCCACCTCCTGGATTCACTCGATTCTCCTGCCTCAGCACACTACTACATCCAGCTAATTTTTTGTATTTTTAGTCAAGATGAGGTTTCACTATCTTGGCCAGACTGGTCTCGAATTCCTGACCTCGTGATCTGCCCACCTCGGCCTCCCAAAGAGCTGGGATTACAGGCGTGAGCCACCGCGCCCAGCCTATATATTTCTTCTCATTTATATTTCCTCATGCCAAGGAATTAAGCAGCTAGTGAATTAGAGTTAAGGCTTTCTACCCTAATGTGCACATTTGGGAAATATCATAATTAAGAAAATTATTCCATCTTACCTAATAGACGATGTGTTTTCTCTCACTGAGCCTTGTTCCACTTCATCTAGTAGTTCCACTGTAAAATAACCAAATGGCTTCCAACAGAGTCTCCAATCTGAAATCAATTAACTAGTCTGCTACCCACACATCCCCAGTTTAACCATGTACTGCAAACAATAATTGGAAATGAAATGTTAGTCTACAGAGGCTTTTACTGGCCAGCAATAAATACAACAGAAGAGACTGTCTAAAGTGTCAAAAACTCAATATTATATCCCTACAAAGCTTCTGGGTTATTTAGAAGGATTAGGAACCTTTCTATGTATCTCCTTCACCCTTTTTCTTCTAGGGTACCTTTGTGGTCATTCAAATTAGTTCTAGACATTTCTTTCCCACTCATCCTAATCTTAATGCACCTTCTCTCACATGGTATACTGTTTGAGGGTTTTCTCTTAAATTATTCACAAATCTGTCCTAGCACTCTCACAGGCTAGCACATTAATAGTTCAGTGACATGAAAGGTAATGAAGGCTTAAATGGAAATACCAAAAGAATAATGAGATAAATATTCCACGGAGATCATGAAATCTTTTTGTTTTTAACCTAATTATGCAGGAAATATAGGGAAATACTATATTCCACTTTTTCTTTTTTTTTTTTTTTTTTTTTTTTTGAGATGGAGTCTCACTCTGTCACCCAGCCTGGAGTGTGCAGTGGCCTGATCTCAGCTCACAGCAACCTCTGCCTCCCTGGGTCAAGCGATTCTTGTGCCTCAGCCTCCTAAATAGCTGGGATTACAGGTATGCGCCACCATGCCTGGAATAGTGTGCCTTATAATTAATGGCATCTAAGATTCAGTGAAGTATATTTAGGTACTCTCCTTTTAAAAATCCATCCATGGGCCAGTCACAGTGGTTCACACCTGTAATCCCAGCACTTTGGGAGGCTGAGACAGGCGGATCACCTGAGCTGAGGAGTTTGAGACCAGCCTGGCCAACATGGTGAAACCCCATTTCTACTACTAAAAATACAAGACTCCGTCTTGCTCTGTCTCCAGGCTGGAGTGCAGTGGCACAATCTCGGCTCACTGCAACCTCTGCCTCCCAGGTTCAAGAGATTCTCCTGCCTCAGTCTCCCGAATAACTGGGACTACAGGTGCATGCCACCACATCCAGCTAATTTTTTTATTTTTAGTAGAGACAGGGCTTCATCATGTTGGCCAGGATAGTCTCCATCTCTTGACCTCACAGTCTGCCCATCTCAGCCTCCCAAGGTGCTAGGATTACAGGCGTGAGCCACCGCGCCCAGCCTCAGTTAGGTACTTTTCAAGCAAAAAGCCTCTATGTTTGAAATGTCTTTTTTCTCCGTACTATCTAGAAGTATTGAATCTGGGGCAGAGAAAAGGTAAAATTGACTAAAAAAATGCTGATTAGCCATTTTTATCCTTCATCTTGACAATTTTTTTTTTTTTTTTTTTTGAAATGGAGTTGTGCTGTGTTGGCAGGCTGGAGTGCAATAGAACAATTTTGGCTCACTGCAACCTCCAATTCCCTGGTTCAAGCGATTCTCCTGCCTCAGCCCCCTGAGTAGCTGGGATTATAGGCACACACCACCACGCCCACCTAATTTTTATATTTTTAGTAGAGATGGGGTTTCACCATGTTGGCCAGGATGGTCTCAATCTCTTGACCTTGGGATCTGCCTGCTTTGTCCTCCCAAAGTGTTGGGATTACAGGCATGAGCCACTGTGCCTGGTGACAATTCTTACTGAAGGTGCTTTTTGGGGAGACTCGTCCATGGTATACTGGGCCACAGAACAAATAAAGAAATGACTATCATTTTAGCTTAAACATGATAAACAAAGCCTATAATTCCAGCACTCTGGGAGGCTGAGGCAGGCAGATCAACTGAGGTCAAGAGCTCGAGACCAGCCTGGCCAACATGGAGAAACCCTATTTCTACTAAAAAAATAGAAAAATCGGGTTGGGTGCAGTGGCTCACACCTGTAATCCCAGCACTTTGGAGGCCAAGGGGGCAAATCATTTGAGGTCAGGAGTTTGAGACCAACCTGGCCAACATGGTAAAACCCTATTTCTACTAAAAATACAAAAAAATTAGCTGGGTGTGGTGTGGTGGCACAGACCTGTAATCCCAGCTCCTGGGGAGGCTGAGGCAGCAGAATTGCTTGAACCCAGGAGACGGAGATTGCAGTGAGCCAAGACTGTGCCACTACATTCTAGCCTGGGCCAAAGAGTGAGAATCCGTCTCAAAATTATACACACACACACACACACACACACACACACACCCCCCTATACACACACATATACAAACACACACATATTAGCCAGGCGTGGTGGTGGGTGCCTGTAATCCCAGCTACTCAGAAGGCTGAGGCATCAGAATTGCTTGAACCCTGGAGGCAAGGGTTGCAGTGAGCCAAGATCACGCCACTGCACTCCAGCCTGAGTGACAGAACAAGACTCCATCTAAAAAAAAAAAAAAGAAAGTATGAACAAAGGCCAAATCCAGGATAAGAATTTCGGAGGTGATGAATTCCATGTATACAAATCAAAAAGCTGGTCACCCATCAGCCTTTTCAGTTGGGGAGATGACAGTAGTGATTCCTTCACTTCTCTCTACAAACCCATTCACAGCCTAGCTTTGCTCCAGTCCAGAGCTCTGTTTCACTGCAAAGGCTGATAGTGAAAATACAATTAAGATCTCCAACTACCACCACTATCCCTACCATTATAAAAGAGTATTCAAGGGACAGAGTGTTCATGACAGCATACTCAATGAGAAAGAATAGTTAGGTAGCTGACCAGAGTAACATTACCTGAAGTGGCTCTGGATTGGCAGTCATTAATTTGATGAGATTTTCATTTCCTCCTAAATTCTAGTTTTCTCACAAAGCAAAGCAATCTTTCAAGCAGTAGTAAAGTCTCATTTATAGGAGTCCTTTCCTTTCTGCAAATCTGCCCCAAAGTGAGACGTGCACAGCCCTAAGAGGTCCCAGAACTCTCATTCCTCTGCCCCCTCTACCCAGCTCCTGATCTGTACTCCTCCTTAAAGGGCAGAAGCAGAAAGCTCCTGAGTCCTTGAAAGCAAGACATTTATACCTACTCTTTCAGGCAAACAATTGTACCTACTCTTGCTAGATGGTTTGTGCTAGCAGAAATAAAGAATAAGGCTGCTTCTTGCCACTCCAAAGTCCAAAAAGCTCTGAAAACCAAAATTTTGTTGTAACTCTTGGTGGCAGAACTGGACCTGATATGCTATTTATAGTCTGATTTTATTCCACTTAGTATGATTGTCCACCCATTTCTCTGGAGAAATGTGTGTATTATAGAGTACTGTAGAGTACTGCCCAGACTTTCTGGAGGTGTTATGTAACATTTTCTAAAATGTTACATTTTCCAAAAGTCCAGAACAATTCTTGATTCTGAGATATTTGGCTCCAAGGTTTTGGATGAGGAATTGTGAATGGACTGTAAAACAGTAGCATATAAATAGCTTGCTTAGCAAGACAATCCCTTCCTGTTCACATTCCTAACTGCCTGCTGGCCCAAGTCACTAGTGATAAGCACCAGCAGACCTGACATTGTAAAACCAAAATGATTATAATTCTATAATACTATTCTACTCACAGGGTGCCCATAGAAACAGTAAGAAAAGGGTCAATTCTCAAATACCAACTTTAAGAATTCATAAGCGGAACAATAAAGGCAAGACAATACCCTATTTCATTTCAAATATAGGAATGAGGCACAGAAGTAAGTTTACTACTGCTGGAAATCTCAGTACTAGCATTCAAGGAACATGGGGGTCTCACCATTCACAATCTCATGCCCAAAAAACATCTTCACTCCTGGGACACTCCGACCTGTCTCCACATTCTTCACTGTTAGAGAAAACAGTTCATTTGGTTAATAACAAATAATATTTTCCTAAAACTCTATGAAAATATGATGCCTCTCAAAATTTCCCAAGTCTGAGTTTTATTTAAAAAAATCTTGAAACTATTTTTCCCAAGGAATGAAGAGTCAATAATAAATCACAAAACTACAGCCTTTAAACAAGTAGTATAAAAAACAAGGGAAAACTCATTATGTTTCAGAGAAACTAAAAAGGATAGTATACAGAATTTAAAATTCTCCTGAGAATATTCTAAGGCCTTTGCCTTTTTATTTATTTTTACTCCACTTAACTCCAGAAAAAAAAAATTTAAGGCAGCCCACAACTTCTAGTGTCCACACCCGCTTCATGTCATGCTACACACTCAAAAGTATCATCAAGGACAATGATCCAAATCCTGGCTCTCCTATGAGTAGATCAGGGAGTTAGAAGGTTAGGCAACAACTCTACAAACATCTCGTTTTCCTAGATGGAAGTATTCATAGCAGCTGTCTTTTTTCACACCTCTCAGCAATCCAAATAATTGAGTTCCACCCTGACTGTTCCACTTAATATATTCTTACCAGGGTCAAAGATCACCAACTACTTATTTGTCAAATTCAAAAAAATGTTTTGCAATCTTATCTTCCTTGGCTTTCCTGCAATCTTTGACAATACTGTTTTCTATTTTCTTTTTAACTCCTGGCCTCAAGTGATCCTCCCACCTCAGCCTCTCAAAGTGCTGGGATTATAGGTGTGAGCCACAGTGTGTGCAGAGCCTTCTTTCTTCTTTAGTTATAAGACACTGTGATTCTTTTCCTAATTGCCTAGAGCTACCATATTGAGCACCCACTGAGCCAGCATCATGCTATTTCCTTTTGTTCTTTTATTTTATTATTATTATTTTTTTATAGAGAGACAGGGGTTTCACCATGTTGGTCAGGCTGGTCTCGAACCCCTGACCTCGTGATCCGCCTGCCACAGCCTCCCAAAGTGCTAGGATTACAGGTGTGAGCCACTGTGCCCAGCTGGCATCATGCTATTTCCCTATACTCAGTTTTCTAGTAACATAATAAGAATTTCATTATCTCAGTTATGGAGGACTCTGAGGCTCCGAAAGATTGAATAACTAGCTCAAGGTACCACTGCAAGCAAAAAACAGTCAGGAGTCAAATTCAGGACTCAGTGATTTTAACATGCCTTTTTTTTTTCAGCTGATACAGGGTTTTACTCTGTTGCGCAGGTTGGAGTGCAGTGGCATAATCCTAGCTCACTGCAGACTCGAACACCTGGGCTTAAGCCATCCTCCTCCTTAGCCTTCCGAGTAGCTGAGACTACAGGCATGTGCTACCATGCCTGGCTATTTTTCTTTTTTTCTGTAGAGATTGGGTCTCACTATGTTGCCCAGGCTGGCCTGAAACTCCTGGGCTCTGGCCATCCTCCCACCTCAGCCCCTCAAAAGTTGTGGGATTACAGGTGTGAGCCACCCTGCCTGGCAATACACTTTCTTATAACCACTGTTACAGTGGCTCTCTGATTTGCTCCTTCCAGTCTCCACACCTCTGCTTGCCCCTTGTACACTGATGGTCCCCAGCGTTTTGTCCCTCAGCCTTTTTCCTTCTCTTTGAATGATCATATCCACTTCTTATTTGTCCTGACATCCATTTTTTCTCCAGCGTGAACTATTTTCTCAGCTTCACTCATATTTTCAACTAAGAACAGACTTACTAAAGATTTTCAAACTGGGCCAGGTGCAGTGGCTCATGCCTGTAAATCCCAGCATTTTGGGAGGCCAAGGCAGGTGGATCACCTGAGGTCAGGAGTTCAAGACCAGCCTGGCCAACATGGCGAAACCCTGTCTCTACTAAAAAATATAAAACTTAGCTGGGTATGGTGGCATGTGCCTGTAATCCCAGCTACTCAGGAGACCAAGGCAGAAGAATCCCTTGAACCTGGGAGGCAGAGGTTACAGTGAGCCAAGATTCCTCCCAAAGTGCTGGGATTACAGGCATGAGCCATAACTCCGGGTCCCTTTCCCATTGTTGACTCCTACTGAACCAGATGGAGTTCCACCACCAATTCCTCCTTTAGAATATCACTCCACTGTCCTAATTCAAGCACTTCTAGATCCAAATTAGCTGAATTTTTGTGTTTTCATAGCATCCTTTGCATCTTTCTATCAAAGAGGATCTCACACTCCATTATACCTGTCTACATATCTATCTACTAGAGTAAGGTTTTTTTTCTTCTTTTAGAATAAGTTTTGAATTAAAAAAAATTTTTTTAGAGATGCGGTCTTGCTCTGTTGCCCAGGCTGGAGTGCAGTGGCATGGTCATAGCTCACTGCAGCTTCAAACTCCTGGGGTTAAGTGATCCTCCCACTTCAGCTCCAAATAGCTGGGACTACAGGTGTGAGCCACCATGACTGGCTAATTTTTTAAAGAATTGTTTTATAGGCTGGGTGTGGTGGCTCACACTTCTAATCACAGCACTTTGGAGGCTGAATGGGAGAACTGGTTGAGCCCAGGAGTTCAAGAGCAGCCTGAGCAACACAGGGAGACTCCATCTCTACAAAAAATTTAAAAAATTTACTTGGCTTGGTGGCACATGCCTGTAGTCCCAGGTATTTAGGAGGTTGAAGCAGGAGAATCACTTGAGCCCAGGAGGTCAAGGTTGCAGTGAGCCATGATAGTGTCACTGCACTCCAGCCTGAGTGATAGAGTGAGACTCTGTCAAAAAAAAATGTCTTTGCTGGGGGCTGAGTGTGATAGCTCATGCCTATAATCCCAGAATTTCTCAAGGCTGAGATGGGAGGATCACTTGAGCCCAGGAGCTGGAGACAACCCTAGGCAACATAGTGAGACTCAATCTCCATCTCAAGTTTTTATTTTTTTTGAGATGGAGTTTTGCTGTTGTTGCCCAGGCTGGAGTACAATGGCGCGATCTTGGCTCACTGCAACATCCGTCTCCCCGGTTCAAGTGATTCTCCTGCCTCAGCCTTCCGAGCAGCTGGGATTATAGGCATGTGCCACCATGCCTGGTTAATTTTTTTTTTTTTTTTTTTTAGTAGAGATGGGGTTTCTCTATGTTGGTCAGGCTGGTCTCAAACTCCCAACCTCAGGTGATCCGCCTGCCTTGGCCTCCCAAAGTGCTGGGATTACAGGCGTAAGCCACCACGTCCTGCTTCCATCTCAATTTTTAAAAAAAGAAAAAAAAATAATTAAATTTTTTTTTTTTTTTTTTTTTACAGATGTGGTTTTGCTATGTTGCCTGGGCTCATCTTAAACTCCTGGCCTCAAGCAATTCTGCTTTACCCTCCTAGATAGCTGGGATTATAGTCTTGAGTAAGTTTTTTGAGAACAGGGACCACCTTCTTTCTATATGTGTCCCTGGTACCAAGCAGAGTTCCTGAGACACGAAACAATCAATACATGATTACTAAATGAATTAATGTTGCAGAAACCTGTTACAATCCCATCCTAGCCCATAAAAGTCTATTTTAACCCAAAATATGGCTTAATAACATTAGCCTATCAAACACAATTTATACATGTTTCAATGATGAATCTGAAACTTATGATACCAGGAAACTGTATATATTGAAGCTTCCAGATTACCAGACATGGAGGTACTGGGAGGGTGGCACAACCAAAGAGGACATGGAAATTCCATCTCCCTTCCCCCATAAAAAAAAAGAAACATTAAATCAGAAAAAAATATTAAATAAAACTAGCATTTTGGAGGCCATGGAGAATCACTTAAGCCCAGGAATTTAAGACCAGCCTGGGCAACACAAGGAGATCCTGTCTCTACAAAAAATAATGATTAAAAAAATTAGCCAGGTGAGGTGTTGCACAAGTGTAGTCCCAGCTACTCAGGAGGCTGAGGTTGGAGGATCACTTGACCCTGGGTAGTTGAGGCTGCAATGAGCCGTAATCACACCACGTTATTGCAATCCAGCCTGGATAGCAGAGCATGACTTTGTCTTTAAAAAAAAAAAAAAGATTGCCCTATGTATCTCTTGCATTTGCCTATTCTTGAGCTTTATCCTTTATGATAAATAGGAGTTGAAGCTGGGAGGTGTAGAGGCTCTACTGGTGACCATGAGGATAACAGATGGTCACTGACGTGGTAGAGCAGGAGCAAAAGGCACCTGGTCTCTGCTGGTGTCTTTCAGCCATTGCACTATTCTTCAGCTGCCTACCTTTGTACTTTTTGTATGAGAAAAATTAACCCCTTACTGTGTGAACTCATTTGCTGAAGTCAAAAGCAATTCTAACTAATGTGGTGGTTATTTTTAATTTCAAAATGCATACGGAAAGAAATTAAAGGGTCAGGCACAGTGGCTTATGCCTGTAATCCCAGCACTTTGGGAGGCTGAGGTGGGTGGATCACCTTAGGTCCTGAGTTTGAGACCAGCCTGGCTAACACAGTGAAACCCTGTCTCTACTAAAAATACAAATATTAGCCAGGCGTGGTGGCGGGCGCCTGTAATCCCAGCTACTTGGAAGGGTGAGATAGGAGAACTGCTTGAACGTAGGAGATGGAAGTTTCAGTGAGCCAAGATGGCACCATTGCACTCCAGCCTGGGTGACAAGAGCA
>CAUYLG010046350.1:0-33365 GCA_963573385.1 Cacajao melanocephalus
CCGGGGCACGCCCAAAACGGCAATTAAACCGTTTTTTACACCACCCGGTGGCCCCTCTGAACCCCCCCAAAAAAAAAAAAAAAAAAAAAAAAAAAAAAAAAAAAAGGCCAGGTGTGGTGGCATGCACCTGTAGTCCCAGCTACTTGGGATGCTGGAGTTTCATATCAAACAGCCTTCTTGTTTGATATGAAGTTGGTAATGATACCATGCCATTTCCTCCACCTAATTTCTAATTTTAATAATGACTTACACTGCTCCAGATGATCACGATAACAGTTTAATCATGTGGTTTATATTCCTTCCTCTAGCCCTATTGCACAGAACACTATACTTGAGAGTTCTGACCGTGTTTTTTATATACTGTGATGTTTTAAAGATTGTTTCAAATGTTCTGCTTTGTAGCTATTCAGAAATAAGTAGCTACTTAGATGTTAAAATACAGAATTACTAGATGACTGTTAAAAACAGACTGAATAGGAATCATCTTTCTTATATATGAAATGGGGATTTTTACAATGAAAACTGCTTTCCATGGTAGATGTGAATCCACCAAGTCAGCAGCTTCTATAACTGCTGTATTTATCTGCTTTACAGCAGTGACCCAACTGTTGTTTTTAGACATTAGCAAATATATGATTATCAGCAAAACATCAGAATGAGCCACAAAGGGTAACAAAAAACTCAAAAACAGCAACTACAAAATTCATATTCTGTTAAGTTTTGGTTTAAGAAACCCCAACAGTCCTCTAAAGCTGGGACAAGATATGCAAATTGCAAAGATGACTCACCATCTATCAATTACTACAACACGCTTGGGTTCTGAGTCCTTTTACCTTCCACCGTCATCCAACCCAATTAAGTCAGCAGACTCAGGCAAGGTTTGACACATCGATTCTCTTATTCTTTTTACAAGAGTAAATACTAAAAGACAGGAACACGGAAACAGGGACAAGAGAGTAGGCAGGAACTAAAATGACAGCTTCTCGAGATCAGGAGCCAGGTCACATATCCTGCCTAGAAAGAGCGCAACAAGCCACAGTATACTAACACACCGTATGATAGGACGTTCAGTTTTACTTTTATTAACGGTCAATACAGAGTTTCTTTGCTTTAGCAATAATCCCTCTTCCAAATATTTTTTTAGTAACCTTTTTGTAAATAGTGATAATAATGGATTATAACTGTCACGGGCTCAATGTTTTTGTCTCCCCCAAATTCCTACATTGGGGCCCTAACCTCGAGAGTGACTATGTTTGGAGATGGAGCCCTTAGGAGGTATTTAAGGTTAAATGAGGCCATCACGGTGGGTCTTGATCCGACAGAATTATAAGTAATGACACCAGAGAGCTCACTGCCCCCAGCCCCAGCCCAGGCCCACCATGTGAGGGCAGGACCAGAAGGTGGTCATCTGAAGGCCAGAAAGAGATCCCTCACCAGAAACCGAAACCTGTCAGAACCCTGTACTTGAACTTTCCAGCTTCTAGAACTGGGAGATAATAAGTATTTGTTATTTAAGCCATCTAACTGATAACATTTTGGTAGTGGGTCTGAGCAGGCTAATAGAGGAACCACAGAATAAGACTCTATGGGGTCATGTTCTATGGAAGAAAGGAAACTCTTCCTTTTAGTACAATTTCAACTATGTAGACGGAGTATGAAAACAAAAACTCAGCAATTTGCAAATACCACAGTCATAACTGTTACACATTAAGAATCAGCAATAAATGCTAACTTTAGTGAGTAAAAGTATAGTGAGAAACAGGATATTTATACAATCTCTAAGTATCTCCACACAACATACTTAAGAGCAAAGGAAACAAAAGTGACTTTGCAGTGCAGCAAGCTGACATTGACATCACCGTAACCAACTGACCAGAGTCAACAGCTTCAGTGACGAGATCAGCGGACATCAAGCGCCTTCTGATACATGTGCTGAGATGGACGCAACACTAACACTGGTGTTCTCATGAAAACTGCATAATGAATGTAATCATTAGGAAGCAAGCTCTCCTGGAGAACCATTCTATAAAATAACCAGTCTTCATAAAAAGTGTAAAGGTCATGATAGACAGACAGGAAATGGTCCAGATTAAAAGAGACTAAGGAGACACGACAACCAAATGATCATGCGATACTTGACCAGAAAGAAAACAAAAGTGAACAAGCGTAGAAATGTAAATAAGAGCTTTCTGTCATGACACAGTAATATTTTATCATTGCTAATTTCCTCATCTTCATAACTGTACTATTTGTTATATAAGATGTTAACATCTGGCTGAAGGCCATATGGGAGTTCTTCCAATTATTTTTGCAACATTTTTGTATGTCTGAAATTGTTTCAAAATGAAAAACATTAAAATGATATTTTTAGTACATTGTTTCTCTCCATAATAATCTGTACCATGCTTACTCAAGTTGACAAGTTGGTGTTAGGACTCAATTTGTAGTTTTTGTGCCACATATGCATCTTACATTCAACTAATTGGAGTATTTCTCTTACACTCCACTGGGATAAGCACATGGAATGTCATTTCCATGTGCAAGAAGAATGACCTTGGATGTAAGTCACCAGGCACACTCATAGCCCTGGCACCAAACTCAGTGCCCAGCTCACTGTTATTTATTTTTTTATTTTACTCCATGACCTGCTGAATCTGCCCATTGCTGAATGAATGAATGAATCCTAAAGCTTATTTTGAAATTAAAATTAAGGGGAAAGAAAGGTAGGGGGAAATAGGATATAAAATATTCCTGACTCTGTTACATTATCAAGTTTTATGAATAATTTCCAATCAAAAGAAAAAATACATCTCAATTGTGGAAAGTGGCTGAGTCTTATATTTTGTTCTGCATTCTTTGGTTTTTCTATTTGTTCAGCACCTTTTCATCAACATTCATCATTTCAAAAAATGGCCCAAAACAATACGTCACCAAGGCTAACATTTATTTAAGGCTTAGTATACATCAGGTATCTGCTAATCACCTCAACAGCCTCTTGTGTAATCATCGTTACCCTGTGAAATGGGCACAACTATTACATAACCCTCCTCTGTAGACAGGAAAACAGGTGCCGAGTTAAATGATGGCTCAAGGTCATAGAGACCTGTGCGTGGCACACAGGATTCAGATCTAGGCAGCACAGTTCCAGAACCTGGGCTCTTGGACATGGCTCTCAACTGCCTCTTGTTTCATAAACACATAAATAAATGAAAGGGACATAAATTTTTAAAAGAAAAACCTGCTCACAGGGTCGATGGGAGCTAGATTAAACACACAGCCTCTCTGTAGAACACACTTACTTTCTTTAAGTCTATGCCATCCTCTGCTCTTTTTATTTTACCCACTCACCCACAGTAAAAATGCCCTCATGGAAAAAATCCCAGCTTTGTCCTGGCTACCAGTAAAGCGAGGGAAAAAATCTAATTATCCTAATCTTTCAGGATAGGCTGGAACTTTCGAGTGCTCCTTGGAACCAGGATCAAAGGGTGGAGGCAGGGGAGGGGAGGAGAAGGAGAGGGGAGATTGGGGCAAGAAAACCAGGACAGAGGAATCCAAGGCCTGGCGGATGCTGAGTCCTTCTCACCTGGACCATCCTTCCTCCATGCCACACCTAAAGCTGTCTGCAATATGTTCCAAAAAGCCTCACACAATTGGTCACCAAAGGAAACAATAAATGCTAAACAGTCGGATGTAGTTTTGTTTTCTCAAATCTTTGCCCCAATATGGAGGCAACTGGGCAAAAGCAAGGGGGAGACCAAGCAAGCGAGTTCACAGGGAGAAAAGTGAGCGTCGGCTTCTCAAGGCATCTCAGATGCAGTGCTAGGAGCGTGGAGCTGCTGTGAGGACAAACTGAATCCATGACAGTGCCTAGCTCAGGCACTTCACTGTCACTAACATCACTGTCTCCAGAGTGCTGCCCCAGAGTAGACACTCCATAAATCTTTGCTGACTTTTATTGAAAATAAAATGTGGTTAAATCAAAATATGATTATGTGACTTAGGGTCATTATGAATGTGGACTCAACGGAGAACCTGCAGCCGATATTCCACAGAGCAGCTGAGAGGCAATGCCACCCTGGGCACCTGTGAAATCTGCCCACAAATCACAACACAGGCCAAAGAGCTCAGCCAAACAGGATGGGAAGGAACAGAAGTGGCCTTGCCTGTTTTATTTCATTACTACCGGCAAATCTAAAACTACCACGCATCACACCTTTTGCTACGGCAAACTGTAATGTCTTGCTCGGTATATCACCTTTCTTTCCTACAGCACTTGTTGTTTACTTTTCCAGTTCGTTTCCTTCAGTGGTTGCAAATTTGGGGGAACATTTAGACACTTGCCGACAAGGCTGTTCAAACAACTTCATAAAGCTTTATCTGTTTTGGTTGAGTCCTCTGCAGCCATATTATACCATATTCCGCAGGCATTACTATTAACCTGTTAGGCATTTACTCGCTTGTTTATTATAACAGGATCTCTTAAAAGGCCAAATTTAGAAAACCAATTAAAAGGTGATTATTCACATTAGAAATAGAGGTGGCCTCAGAGAAGGATCCACTTAAGTATTCCTCGCCAACATCCAATTCTTCTTTCTCTCTCTCCCTCTCTGTAGCAGAGGTGAAAAGTGTTTTAGGAAGCATAGATTTTTTTTTTTTTTAATGTATAAAGAAACCACTAAGGAGGGAGCACACACACCTAAGACATAAAGTAAAAATCATCTCTAATGTCGTCAAATACTCATTGACCTTTACCAGGCTGAAAAACGTCTCCCTTAAGTGTCAAGTTTCAGCGTAAGCAACCACTAACCTTGGTAGTTTGTGTCCCCCAAAGAAAATTTCCAATCTATGTAAAATCTGGGCCTTCCTTAGGAGATAATAACTGCTCTTTAACTGGGGTTTCGAAGACGTAATCTGCATATTCACATTTTTTAGAGATCTATGTAGTAACATAATGTCCACGATGGGACAGACTGGGTCATAGGTGAGCGACAGAAACAGTGAGGTGAGGGTGAGAAGTGCAGCAGATTTAGGCAGAGAAAGGGAGGCAGAGGTGGAGCATGATGGATTTTGGGGGGTAATGACACTTTCTGTACTATTAATGAAATGGTGGGTACATATCCTTATACGTTTGTCAAAGCCCACGGAATGTACAACACAGAGACAACTCTAATGACAACTGAGGACTGTGGTTGACGATGATATGCTACGGCAGGTTCATCGAATGGAACAACAGTCCCGCTCTGGTGCCGACTGGGATGTCAATGATGGGGAGTCTGCACGTGTGTGTCTGGAAGGGCTCTGTGGGAACTCTCTGCACAGTTCTCTCAATGTTTTGTGAATCTAAAACTTCTGTAAAAACAATAAAGTCTATTTTAAATAAAAATAAAAAGCGCTAACAGCATGAAAGGCTGTGATAATACTGAGAGGGAAGAGACTGTTACCCACTGAGTTTGTCTGAGGAGGAGGAGGTGCTGGAGCCAGACCCTGAAGTGGGGAAAACACTTGGATTTGGATTCTTATCCAAGAGAACATGTTAAACGTGGGAAATGACAGTGAAGAACTTCAAGGGCCCAAACTGAGGAGGCTCTTCAGTGCCAGACTGAGAAGGCTGGTTACTGTTCTGTGGGCAGCAAGGAGTCATGGAAGGTTATGAGCCAGGGGGTTTTATGAGGATCCTCTAAGGTACTTAGTAAAGTGTGTGGAACAGAATTTGAAGCAAGGATGAGGACTGGAGACCAGAATCACGATGTGAGGCCAGAATCACAATGCAAGACCAAGTGACAGGTGCTAAGGATGCTTAAGAGGTTTCAAGCCTTTGAGACTAGAAGAGCAGTGAAGCCATTACCTAAAACAGGAAATGCAGAAAGAGAAGTCAATTTAAGGTATGACGAAGATGCATTATTTTGGTGTGTCCACAGATTATTCATGTGGAGATGTTTAACATGCAGCCACAAATGTGGTTCTGACGCTGAAAACATGTAGAAGCAATCAGTAAAGAGATTTTATTTAAAGCTTTAGGGAGAGTATAGCTAGAGGAATTGATAACGTCATAAAGGGATTCAGAGAGAAAAAGGAAAATGGTGACAATCTTCAGGAAGAGGACTCCACAATGGAGTCTTGAAAACGAACTAGAGAAAGAAGAACCAGAGGTAACAGAAAACATTCTCTCCTGGCTATACTCACTGAAGTACAGACACCCACCTCTGTCATCACAACTGATTTTAAATTTTATTTATTTTTAGTTTTTAAAGACAGGGTCTCATACTGTCACCCACGCTGGAGTGCAGTGATAACCAAAGCTCACTGCAGCCTCAACGTCTCAGGCTCAAGTGATTCTCCCACCTCAGTTCCTTGAGTAGCTGGGACTACAAGTGCATGCCACCATACCCAGCTTTAAAAAAAAAAAATTGTAGAGGCAGGGTCTCACTGTGTTGTGTAGGCTGGTCTCGAACTTCTGGCCTCAAGCAATCCTCCTGCCTTAGCCTCCCAAAAGTGGTAGGATTATAGGCATGAGCCACAACACACAGTCAAAACTAATTTATCATGCACTTGCCTTATTTACTGTAAGGGCGCAGACACTGTCAAGCCAAACTTTCCAAACATTTACAGCCTAGGACGGCGAATACAGACATGTCCTTCAAGTCTGCAGTACCGACTTTCAAAATACGATCTCAGGGTGTAAATATGTGGTCGACTGCATATTAATGGTTTCCAATCAATCCATCTCTTAGGTGTTCACACTCTTATGCAGCCCCTTCCTACAGGTACTCTGGTCCTGGCCGCAAGGCTTGCACTGGCCAGCGGGACACCAGCAAACAAGACCATAAGCACAAGCCTGACAAGCACTGAGCCCTGGGCTTGTTCCTTTGGAAGGCGGTTACAACAGCCGCAGCCCCAGGGATGCCCCAGGTGACTGCGGCCACGTGAGCGAGACCAGAACTGCCCAGCAGAACCCAGCTTAAATTGCAGAATCCCTAGCAAATCAAGAATTGTTGTTTTAATCCACTTATATATTAATAGGAATAAGTAAGTAATAAAGAGCCGTTCTTCTTTTGAGACGGAGTCTTATTCTGTTGCCCAGGCTGGAGTACAATGGCACGATCTCAGCTCACTGCAACCTCTACCTCCCAGGTTCAAGTGATCTTCCTGTCTCAGACACCTAGTAGCTGGGATTACAGGCACGTGCCACCATGCCCAGCTGGTTTTTGTATTCTTAGTAGACAGGGTTTCACCATGTTGGCCAGGCTGGTCTCGAACACATGACCTCAGGTGACCCACACGCCTCAGCCTCCCAAAGTGCTGGGATTACAGCCGTGAATCACTGTACCTGGCCAAGTACTACAAAGGATTTTAAAGGTGGAGGCAATGTATGCCTACATACGGTGGCAAGGAAGAGCAAACATTAAGGAAACTTTAGATTTGGAATAGAAGTTATATTTTAAAACCCACAGAAGATTTAAAATGGCCCCATGATTTGAAACCTATGTTGCTGCCTCTGGCACCTTTCTCACTCAGTTGGCTTTTTTCAAATTGTTATATCCTCATCTGTTGATCCCATCCATAATGATCTAAGACACAGATTTCATATAAGAGCAGAAAGGACCTAAAGATGACAAAAAGATGAATAAACTGAAGTCAAATAAGTGACTTATTCCTAAAATAACACAAGACATTACTTTTAGCATCAAGACCAGAAGCCAGACCTGCTATGGCTCAGCTGATGTGCCTTGGACTATGCAAACCTGCCCAGCCATAACAACACATGCCGCCTAACAGCCTATCCAGACTCTATTCATAGATTTGCCATGTCAAGAAAGCCAGTCTCTTGCATGCCCTAACGCACACGGGGTATTTGTTCTTTTCTTCTTTATGCAGTGAGGCTCAATGGCTGGATGGAATCATCCAGGTGGCAAACAGCACAGAGCAAGACAAGGAGCACGAAGTACACTGGCCAAAAGGCTGCAGCAACCATGTTGCCCAGACACAGAAAGAACTCAGACCCATGCCACCAAAGCAAAGCAACTCGAGCACAAAGAGTGTAAAATCCCACAAAACATGTTCATTCGGCATCTAGTCTTGATGCCCATTGAGGCGCATGATGTAAAAAGTACTTGTTTACTTAAAAGGATCTTAACAAGTATACTCTGAAACAGATATTTTCTGATTCACAGAATGATTCTGAAGGGATAATCTGAAAATAAGCGCGAAGGCAGTTCTGTAATGGATCTGTAAGTAAAAACCATCTCTGGAAAATCTGCCCTTGGGAGATCCTGAGTTCCGCAATTTGATAGGCTAATTCTGGCATCGCCCGCCCCCGGCACAGTCCCCTGGGACCAAAGAACACAGTGGAATTTGCACTAATGATTCCCATGGGGCTCCAGGTGGGTTGCATTCTGGATAATAATTTGCACTTTGAAGCAGGTTTGATTATCCTGGTTGACTGTACTTGCAAAGAATGAATGAACAGAATTTATAATGATAATAAATACAATATAGAAAGCATTCAGTTTTGATTAAGAAATATCCTATATAATAGAAAATTAAGTTCATCATAGAAAATGAACTTGACTCTTATCTGCCACACTCTCCTCTTTCTTTGAACAATCTCTTCTGCCTCCATATTAAGTTTCTGTATGGATGGCCATATTCTTTGGTTAATCTGATCTCAATTTATAGCCTCTCTCAATAATTTCTCTCCTCTTTCCAGAATCAGCCTTCCTGACTTGAATTATTATTTAAATATGTCTTATTTATATTCAAAGTAAATACATAACCAAAAGGAAAGAGCAGGAAGAGTCCAACAGAACTACTCATCTTTCTTCTTTTTCCCCTTACTTTCTCTGGATCCCATCTAAGTATTTTCAAAATAAGTATCTTACATGGAAATTATTTCTTACTATTCTCCTAGTGAACAGAGATCAATTTTTAAAGGGGAGAGGAAAAAACCCACTTTTCTATTGATATTGTATGTTCGATGGAAAGAAATTTGTTGACATACTTTTTTTGGCTTTTGTTTTCAAGTAGGTGGGACCTTGAAGTTCAGTGAAGGACATAGGCCAAAAATCATGGTGCCTGAGAATATTTATTACAGTTCTAGGATTAAAAGTATTATGTTCAAGTAAGAATCTTAGTAACGATCTGCATTTTGTAATTCTCACAGGTATCTAGTACTTGTTTAAAATCTTTTTTTGACGGTATTTTTGTTAGCGCTGCCCTGAGCATGTGCTTCGCTAATGCGGCCATGAGAGGAAAACTGGAAGGTATATTCTCAAGGCCACCAGAAGCCCTAGCCCATACCTTCAACAAAATCAAATTAATTTGATTACACTGATAGGATAAACAATGACTTAAAGTCAAGATGTGGTGGGTTAGGAGATGGGGCAGAAAGAACGCCCAATAAAGAGCAGCCACCAAATGAAAGACATCAGGAAAAAAACAAAAAGTGCTCAGAGAAACACCAGCTAAGCTTGCCAGAAATACCCATTTACTTTATATTTGAGAAATCAAAAGAAGTTTAAAAAAAAGAATTAACATTTTGATTAACTTAGAGACACAATACAAATGTAGTTCTCTAATTTCTCTATTCGAGAGTTAGGATTAAGAGTTTTTAAAAAGGGATGTAGATGTCCAAATTTTCTTAGGTCCAAATTGACTTAAAAATGAGTGGGGGAAGAAAAGTGGGTAATATATTCAGGATTACAAATTGGCAAGAACATAGAGTGTGTACAATTCACAGAATACCTTGAAATTTCTTTAAAATTAGAGCACTTTTTTCACAACACAAAAATGCCTCAAACTTTCCTAAAATACTTAAGTGAACTTATTTTCTATAGCAAATAAAAGAAAGTTGCCATAGCTGAAAACTGAATACGCTTTTACTGATTTAATCCCTTCAAGAAGCATAAAATGATTTTTATGAACATCATCATCAAAACTAAAAAGTTGTAGGTGGGTGCAGTGGCTCACGCCTGTAATCCCAGCACTTTGGGAGGCTGAGGAGGGCAGATCACCTGAGGTCTGGAGTTCGAGACCAGCCTGACCAACCCTTCTCTACTAAAAACACAAAATTAGCCAGGTGTGGCTGCATATGCCTGTAATCCCAGCTACTTGGGAGGCTAAGGCAGGAGAATTGCTTGAACCAGGGAGGCGAAGGTTGCGGTGAGCTGAGATTGGGCCGTTGCACTCCAGCCTGGGCAACAACAGCCAAACTCCATCTCAAAAAGAAAAAGAAAAAAACTAAAAAGTTGTATTTAATTCACAAAAGCAGGGATAATTAAAGTCAGGTAATGTCTTCATGCACACAAATTCACAGTCACTGCTGCAAAACACAAAGAACACGTGAAGGAAATTACCATGCTGAATTTCATCCAATTTCCAGCCACATTTCAATTTTCAAACTTAATTAAAACTCGAGGCTTTACCAAGAAGAATCAAATGTCAATCCAATGGATGCACGGATGTGTTGTATTTTTTTTTTTTAAAGGAAAAAGAAAAATCAAGACATCCTAAGCAAAGGATTAACAGAGCTTTGATTGGAATTGAAACCCATGAGTTAAACAGGTGTTTTGAATGATCACTTTTATTAAAACACAATCCTTTACATGAAACTCACTAGATTTTTAAAATTACTAATTTTAGAATACTGAAAGAAAATGTTTGACTTAACAGGGACTCATAAATGATCAAAGAAGGATGATGGGTATTACATCTGGGAAATTCACTCCTACAGTATCTCCCTTGGTAGCACCAGGTACTATTTTGGTACCAGAAGAAACCTTGGCAACAATCAGGTGCTCTTTCTGCACACAGAAGAGCACCTCCCAGTTGGGAGATTCATCCCACAGGAGCCTCAGCTTGTTTATTCAACACCAGGTCCTTTCAATGTGTGTGAAGCATGAAGGGTTCTAAGGACAGCAGCTGTGGGGAAAACAGGCTGGCCAAGACCCACCGCCCCACAAAGGGCTCCAGGAATGGATTATGCTGATGCTGTGTAGCAGGGCAGTGTGCCCAGTGACCCGTGCTGAGCCTAGGGGATTGCCTGCCCTCTGCGTGGAGTTCTGCTGAAAGAGACAATGATGAGCACATCCTAATATCCAGGCTTCTCACTGGATCCAATTTATTTACCTTCTCCTCCGCCTGGGAAAATGGTATCTAAACTGGGTGATTGACACTGCGTTGCTTAAACATGGCTCAGTTTTGTATTCCCTAATGCAAAGTGGAAATAAAGTGCAGATGAAACAGAGAAGCAGTGCAGTGAGATGAAAGGAAACGATGTTCAATATTCTATATAAACACAGAGCAAGGATGTGGAGCCCAGTGAGACCTAGTGGAAAATTATCAGGCAAAAAAAGTAATGAAACAGTTCTAAGAACGGAGAGGAAGATTTGGGAGAAATGTACAATTTAATACACATTCCATTTTGAAAAAATATTTAATGCCTCCAATTATTTTATATGATCAAGCCTCATCAACTCAACAAATGGCAATATATGCTTGTCTAGCAGCACTGTTTTTAAAATTTATCATCTTAAATCTTAGTTAAGTCTATTATTTCTTATGACACATCAGACTGCAGACAAAAACAGCAGTTTAAGACTCGGAGGTACTCTGGAGACCACCTAATCTAACCCCCTCATTTATAAATGAAGAGACTGAGGCCAGGGCCATTCATGGAAAAGCTGAGTGAAACTGCAGGAACTTTCTAGCTTCTACTCACAGCCTGTACAGCAGGGTCTTGGTTTACCAAGGCCACTCTCTTGCCACTACAGAGTCTGTCTCAGTAAATGAATCTATACTAACGTGCTGACATTGACATAAGAGTGAATTTTTGTTCTCTTATATAGATTTCACGTTTATTTACTGTATACTTGTCCTTTTTTTTTTTTTTTTTTTTTTTTTTTGGTAAGATGGGGACTTGCTCTGTCACCCAGGCTGGAGTGTAGTGACACAATCATAGCTCACTGCAGCCTTGAACTCATGGGCTCAAGTGATCCTCCCACCTCAACATCCCAAGTAGCTGGGACTACAGGTATGTGCTACCACACTCAGCTAGGTTTTTAAAAACTTTTTGTAGAGATGGGGTCTGGCTATGTTGCCCAGGCTGGTCTCAAACTCCTGGCCTCAAGCGATCCTCCCGCCTCAGCCTCCCAAAGTGCTAGGACTACAGACGTGAGCCACCAGCCTGGCCTACCTTCTTTTTTGAATGCCCATCTCACCACCCACATCTCACCCTTCCCTAAACAACAGATCTATCCTCTGGCCATCACAGAGTTCCCTGCTCTGTAGCCATAACTGTTCAGGGTTGTCCAGGGCTGGCCCCAAACCCAAGCAGGCCAATTAGTTTTTTTTTCCAGGATCTGATCTTGGGACTTTCACACATCACTTAATGATGAGAAATAAAGAATAGACAGTCATTGTTCACCAAAATTTGGCCTGGAGGAGGCAGAGATGCAGATGGAAGCAGAGGTGAGAAACAGAGAGGTCCTGGCAGCATCTGCATCCCTGGTTCCAGCTGCACTGTGGGCTCAGCCACATCCCTTGCTCCATATCCCTAGCTCAGGCCTCCAGTATGCACCCTGGGATTCTGGAGACAAAGCCCTCTTTTTGCTCAGTTTGAATTGGGTTTCTGTCACTTACAACCACAGTCCTATAGCACTTCCAAGTTTCACTGATTTTTGCTTTGAAGATATTGAATATCTGGCATGTGGTTTGAGGCAAACCAATTTATTCTGACAAATAAAATCCTACCAACAAAGAATATTAGGACAGGCTGGCAAAATCAACCTTGTCACTCAAAATCTCACTAATAAGTATTTAATTAATTTAGATAAATAAAAATGAAACGTAACTTTACCACTTGCAACTTGAGAAATTTTAAATTATATTCTCAAATTAGGAGTATGTATAACAATGTAGTTATAAACAGATTTGTGTGTGTATATATATATATATGTGTATTTATAAACAGATCTGTTTGTGTCTGTATATACATATATAACAAAACAGATAAATACTGTTTTCATCTGCTAATACACTGTTCTATCATATAGCTGTTGTGTGTGTGTATTGATAAACAGATCAGCATGTGTGTGTATGTATATACACATATCATTCCTGCCAAGAAGTTTTCTTTTGTGCAATGCAAATATCTCTGATTACATCTTAGGTCTATTTCCTCTGGTCTGTCTGCTGTGAAGATGAGGAGAAGCTCATACACTCCTGAATATGAGACCTGGGATTACCTGCCTCTTTCATTAAGCAATTTTCAAAAGGCTCCAGCACTGAGGAGGAGGAGTGGAAACGCCTGGTTCTCCCTGTGGGTGACGGATACCTCAACAGGATGGGCACAGACAGAGGAACTGGATCCTGGAGCTCCAGTTTTCCCAACTCCAAGTCCCAGGCCCATTCTTCCCACCTAGCTTCTCATCCCTCCCTCACCAACCATTAACTCCCTAGCCTATAGGTTGCCACACTACCTCCTGTGGCAAATCTGGCTGCTAGCTGCTTTTGTAAATAAAGTTTTATTGGAACAGAGCCAGGCCCATTGATTTCTGTGTTATTTATGGCTGTGTTTGTGCTATGACAGAGGTTGAGTCAGACAGAAACCATATGGTCTAAATACAGTATCTAAAACACTTTCTATCTTTTTACAGAAAAAGTTTGTTCACCCTTAGATCTGTCTCAGGAAGGCAGATTAATCCTATCAGGCCTTCCATTCCTGTTTAATTCAGTTGTTATAAGAATACCAGCCACGAGTTGCATTCAGCTCCAAAGATCGCCTAACCTGACCCAGCTGACCAGAACCTTCCCCATCCCAGGCCGCCAAATTCCTCCCTGGGGCTCTCCAAGAGTCATAATTTCTCGTAAGAAAAAATTAACCTCTTGCTGAACCTTTATCTTTTCATGCCAGTCAAATTCTGATTGTCAAGGATCACACTTACCTTGCAGAGCCCCCCTCAAGTATTTTTCCTTCTGCCTAAGAACCACTGAACCAGGAGATGGAGAAGGGGCCCTGTCCTGACCAATCTCAGACCCTCATTCCCTCCTCCTTTCTGAAGTGGCCACCCATCTGAAGCACCTACCATCACATCATACCATGCCTATGCCTCTGCCTCTTGGAAGGCTCCCGGCCACCTCCCCTTGCCTTGGAGGGTTTATCAACCCCCAAAACCCAGCCTGCCCCACCATCTGCAGTGTAATGGCTCTCACTTTTTAAAACATTTCTAGCCCTAATCTCTCCACTGAATTCTAAACTCTTGCTAATCACCATCCCCAGGTGGATCTCTAATAAGCATCCCCAAAACCAAACAACTCATCCCAATCTGAAGTGCTGTTCCCAGGCCTGCAACCAGCTCCTGCTCACCCCTCCCTCTCTCAGCCAGTGGCATCTCTATGCGCAGAGTAGTTTGGGCCCAAAATCCCGGAGTTGACCTTGACTCCCCTCTCACCTTGCATCCAAGTCTTCAGCAAATCTGTGGGCTCTTTATTCAAAACATGCCCCAAATCAGCCACTTCTCACCACCACTGCTGTTCTCTTCAAAGGCATCAGGCATGATTCTGCAGATGGTGGCAAAGCTTCCTGGGAGGTCTTGGCTTATAAGTTCCCCACCTTGCAGCCTAAGACATCCTATGCAGAACATCAACCTAATGATTCCACATCCCTGCCCAACTCCTCTGTAAGTCCTCACCTTGGCTAAGCTCCTGCCTGGTCTACCCATGGTTAGCTCCTCATGCTTCAGTCCCCATCTCACGCCGCAGTCTCTCACCTCAAGTCTCTGCTCAAATGCCATCTTAGCAGAAGGGGCTTCCCTGACCACCTTATCCAGATCGCACCCACCACTCTAATCTTCCCTAGCACTTGGTAGCACCTGACATGACAACTTACTTTGTTCATTTTTAACGTTTTCTCTCCCCCTCCTAAAATGTAAGGCAGGGACAGTAGGGATCTAGTCTGTGGGTCTGTTTTTTCCCTAGTGTGTTATCTTCTAGAACCTACACTTGTGCCAGACAATTCGTGGGCAGGCCATAAATATTCAATAAATAAATGAATTCAATGAACAAACCAAGTCACCATTATTTGTTTCATGGAAACTTCCCCTAACTGGAGATGAAAAAGAACTGCTTCAGTTAATTTACAGATATCCCCAGAAATTCCCAGTCCGTAAGAGTCAGTAAATTCACAAGACACTGTTTTCTAAGACTTACTGCCTACCCCTTCCCCCTTGGCTGGGGACTTATTAAAAGGGCAAAGAAATATTTAACTATCAGGTAGAACCAAAATCACTACATAATTAATTGGTCAGAATTGACTTTTAAAATACCAAAATTTTGATCTTTTAAAATTTTGATTCTCCACACTAGGTTGAAGCAACTCATTTTGAAAACACAATTTTTCTTTTTGAAAATGGGTGATGATGACAAGAAATATTAATGCTTATGTATAACATCCCAAGTGTATCTGGTTATTAAAAGTGGATCAGGGCCAGGCACAGTGACTCACACCCATAATCCCAGCACTTTGGGAGTCTGAACTGAGGGGATGACCTGAGCCCAGGAGTTTGAGACCAGCTTGGTCAACATAGGGAGACCCTGTTTCTACAAAAAATTTTAATAATTAGCCAGGCATAGTAGTGGAACCTGAAGTGCCAGCTACTCAGGAGGCTGAGGTGGAAGCATCGCCTGAGCCTGAAGTTTCGGGTTATAATAAGATATGATTGTACCACTGTGCTCCAGTCTGCGTAATAGACGAAGACTCTGTTTCTTTAAAAACAAACAAGAGATTAGTTTTGAAAGCATGAAAACAAGTAGGATACTGTAAACTTGGCTAAAGTAACAAGTATAAAATGTCTTGTAAAAAATGAAGCTGGAATTTTTCTTTTTTTTTTTTTTTTCCCTCTGAGACAGGGCCTGCATTCTAGGCTGGTGAGATCTCAGCTCAGGGTTCATTGCAGCCTGGACCACCTGGGCTCAGTTGATCCTCCCACCTCAGCTTCCTGAGTAGCTGGGACTACAGGTATGAGCCACCACACCACCATTTTTTTTTTTTTTTTTTTTTTTTTTTGAGACAGGTTTCCTTATGTCGCCCAGGCTGGTCTGGAACTCCTGGGCTCAAGTGATCCACCGACCTTGGCCTCTCAAAGTTCTGGGATTATAGGTGTGAGCCACCGTGCCTGGCCTAATAATGTAATTCACTCAGGTAAACAACTTTTAATTTCATGATCAACCTCCCTGAGAAAAGGGATCAGCCTGGCAGTGCACAGTAACAGGAACAAAGAAGACTATATCTGAAGGACAACTTTCTTACAGGCACAAGGAAGAAAACGGGTTTCTCTGCTTTCTGTAGGCAGGTACTTTGGTCATGAACAACCCACCTTTGAGGACGTGATTGTGCCTCTCAATGAAGACTCTGCTTGTCCCTAAAGTTGGCTGGAGAATGAGACAAGAGGAATAGAGAAAAGGAGATTAAGATTTCCTTGGACTTTTGTCTGTAGTCTTACTTTTAAAAATAATTCACATGGCCTTTCACTGTGTTTTTATTCTTTCCTTTCACACAAGAGAGCTTATCAATAGCTCTGACAACTCATTCTGTATTTTGTTTCTGGTTATTTTGTACTCATCTAATAGGTAGTAGCAGTGGTTTTCAGTTCACGCATTTTTCTTACAAAGAGCCTTGAACTCTGAGAGGCAGGAAGCAGACTAGTATGGATGGCAAAAAAATAAAAATAAAAATAAAATCAAGACCACCCTTACTTCTGCTGAGAAGAGTTGTTTGGAAGGCTGATCTGGTTATCAGAGAGTAAAACCCAGAGTACACAACCTGCGTTTATAACTTGAGAGGGGCACTTTGTCTTGCCTTTTCGAAGGCAAGCCAAAGTGGGCCCCCAGGATCTCCAGTGGGGAGCACTGTTGTTTGCACTCACCTGTGGAATCTGAGAGTTAGGACTGTCTTCAAGAAAGACAAACTTTATCTAGTTAGTTCATTCTTAAGATAGGCTGGCTGATATATCCTTTTCCTTATTTACTGCTTCCCACTGTAGGCAGATTAAGTAGAACTCTAATGCTTCCTTTAACAAAATATATGCAAGAAAAAAATGCAAGCTGACTAGACTGTCCACCTGGCTCACCCATGGGTATTTTCTCTCAAGGAAATAAACAGAATTGTTTACTTCTACTACAAAGTTTCTTCAAAGAAAGATGGAAAGCTGCTTTTTAGATGAGGCTTTATTGCTCTCTAGCCAAAGCGGAATAGGAAATGCAAGGCTTCATAACTACTGTTATTACGACTCTCCTCATTATCTCGTGGATTCTAAGGAGACTATTAAAAGTGTGTATATGTGCCCACGTGCCATTTTCGTTAGCACGGTACAGGGTAGGAGAATCAAATTCTAAGGCTTGTCAGATTATTCAGTATCTAGTCTGTAAATTTGTGTGTGCACGTGTTTTCAGGCTTTGTCTTAAAGCAAATGTGTTACCATTTTGTGAAAGGCTTTTGGGACAGAGGAGGAGGCAGGGACGCAGATAAGAAAGTGAAAAGACTGAGGTGGAGAAAAACAGGCTCTCCTGGGATGTGACGGCAGAGGCATCCCACCCTAAACCATCGGAGAGACTCATGGGATCTACACAATGTGGACAACAGTAACACAGGCCACGACAGTAACTCAATCTGCACTCAACAACATGGAAAAACAAAGTGACTGGTGTGATGGGTGACATGGAACACTCCTCCCAATCAGCGATCACATCTTTGTTCCAAGTAACAAGCGCAAGGCCCCGGAAAGATCAGAGATGACAGGATTGTGGGGACCTTCTGCACATTGGGTCCACTGAGGAAGTGGCGTATTAAACCACAGTAAATGACCCAACGAAAACAGGCTACTGGCGGCAACAAGTAAATGCAAGCGACCCTTTGGAATTTTACACAGCAAAATCTCCAGTGAGTTGCAGGAAACCTCACCATTAGCTCTGGAAGCAGAGAGCTGGGAAAAGCAAAAGAAAGACAATGTGTGAAAAGAAGTAAGGACTACGTTCCAAAAAACATTCAGAAGATAAAAATAAAATATTGAGAACATCTCAGCCACTGGATCTCTACTTCTGGTATCTAAAGACCTTCCTGAATCCTTTCCTACGTCTACCCATTCTTCAAGGCTGTTCAGACTTTATTTCCTTCCTCCTCAAAGCCTTCCTGGAATATTCGAGCCCTGACTGATGTTCCTTCCAGTCTCTGTCCTTTCAGAGTTAACACACAATTCGGTGTGTTTAAATATGCAGTCTTCTTTCTTCTTCTTACAAAGGTTATATCTTACACTAAGTAAAAAGGCAAAAAAAGTGCCAAATGAGGGAGAATAAGTACAGAAAATATTCAGACAACCAAAAAATTCAGTTAAGGGCGGTGTGGGGAGAATTAATTCCTTAAGTCGGCTTAGCAGTTATTCTGTGAATCCTTTATTTGCTGACATTAAATGGCCCTCCGGTTATTACAGTATCAAAGAAGAGGAAAAGTAATCTGAAGAAAATTTCTTCCATGGGACAGCTTCTTTTCATTATTACTCTTACTTAAATTTTTATGAATGTCTTTGAAAATCTTTAACCACTTGTTACAGACAGTGAACATTTTGCCTTTTCCAAGTATTTTTCTCGGACTGGAAAACACTCTTCCTGTCATTTCATACTATCTCTGATTTTGCAGGAGGGGCCCTGAAACATGTGACCTTTTCTTATGCAGTTTATCTCCAGGAAGAACAGAAAACTGATTAACTACAAACATTTTAAAAATTCCCTTGCTCTCGTGGTCTGAAATAGGCACATTTCCTTCACAGGCTTCAAGGAAACAATTGAATGTAACTATTTAAAACATACTCCCAAGCTTAATGAGCAAGAAGCGGCTTTGCCAGACCACAAAGTCTTTGAGAGATCAATTTGGCCAATAAAGACTAGAGAGGAAACACGTTCCTGAAACAGAAAGCAACTCAGAGATACTTGCTGTGATCATCAGAACGTAGCACAAAGCCATACCATTTGCTTGAGGGCAGAAAGCATATTCTAGGACATCAATATCATACTTTCAAGAATTAACCCTCTGATTTCCCATAAAATACCAGTTTTCAAAGCCAGAAAGCTCCAGTAAAAATAATTTACTAATCTGGGCATTGGAACATTTTCATTCACAGTTCTAATTTGAGTTTAGCTACACATCATCCAATTTATAATAAAAATTTACCCAAAACTTCTTGCTGTTGCATTTGTTTAATGGCTTCTCTAGAAGGCTTTGCCAAATTCTAAATGTTCCATCATACATTTATTCACCAGTTATCAAGCAACTTATGAATAATTTAACATTTTCCTGTATTCTACGATCAGATGGGTCTATAATGTCTGTTTTTCTCCTTTGACTATAGATTTTCCAGCCACCAAAAAGTTTCTTTATTAAGTTCACACTTTTAAAATATTAACTTGGCTGTCAAATGAATCATCTTCCACATAAAAGGGCTGAGTGACTGGAGTTACTGTTAAAGTTGAGAAAAACCCCTGAGCCAACACACATGTCAAATGGCCATTTTGTTTCCACGTAAGTGCCATGTTGCACCCAACACAGTGCAGAAGGCCAACGAACAGATAAGAAAATATGCTCCCTGTCCTCCAGGAGTTAATCAAGTAACTAGAGGGTGACATTACAGACACAAAGGAAGGAAGAAGTCTGAAAACATTAGCACACGCAGGCTTATCATTAACCTGAACATCCTGACTTAGCTCACCTCCAAGAAAGGGGCATGCTCCCTTAGGGGCAAGACCAGGAACAGGATGCACGGCTATGTAAGGGGACAGATTAACTCAGTAAGAGAGACGGCCATACCTACATCTGTCTCCTCCCTGCCTTACACAGTGCACACAGGTGGAAGGACCTGCGCTGGGGAAAATGCTTAATAAGATTCATTATTCAGCAAATGACACCAGCCCTACTTTTTTCCTGTATTTCCTTTATGGCCATTCATATCACCCTCCCCTCCCACTGGGTAAAAAAGGTCCCCTGTATCCCTGCAAGAGAATGGCAGGAACACCCAGAGTTCATGGTTCTATCTGCCTTCCTCATTAGTCCATGAACTCCTTGGGGACGGGACTGTGTTTCTCCCCAGAATCCATCCATGGGATTTAGCTCAACAAACTGACTAATGAAACTAAGTGTGTGTTCACATTTCGTCTAGGCTATTCCTGAATCACAAGTAGCCTGCCTTGCGGGCCACTCCCATAGGGACTTGCCAGGTGATAGGGCTCTGATAATCTATCAGAGGAATTTACAAGTGGGTATGAATGTTTTACAGTCATATCACTTACTTTTTTTTAGCCTTAGTTTTGTTTTTTCTGAGACTGGGTCTCCCTTTGTCACCCAGGCTATAGTAGCATGGCTGTAGCTCACTGCAACCTTGACCTCCCGGGCTCAAGGGATCTTCCAGCTCCAGCCTCAGCGTCCAGAGTAGCTGGGACAACAGGGGCACACCACCACACCCAGCTAATTTTTGTAGAGATGGGGTTTCGCTATGTTGCCCAGGCTGCCTCATTTTCATAACTATAAAATGGAAATGGGAATATCTGCCATATGTAGTTCAGCACGGAATATCAGAGCACTCTATATAGCACTCTATAAACAAGACGACATATTTGAGCTCAGTTTGACTGTGATACTGTGAACAAGCCGGATTTCTGGCTTCAAATATATACTCTCTCATTTAGGTGTCACTCATAGTACAGCAAGACAGTTAATCTCAACAGAGATGAACTCATTCTTTGTTTTAAATTAACTTCTCCAGGCAT
This sequence comes from Cacajao melanocephalus, assembly GCA_963573385.1. NCBI lineage: Eukaryota > Metazoa > Chordata > Mammalia > Primates > Pitheciidae > Cacajao > Cacajao melanocephalus. The sequence continues at coordinate 20,806 of CAUYLG010046350.1, forward strand.
GGCCTAGGTGCTAGCAGGATGGGATACATGAACCAACTTCTACACTTTCTAGAAATGGTCTATTTCCAAACATAAAAAGGTTCCTTCCTACACTAGATGGAAAGTTTCTCCTTTCTGGAAATCTACTGGGTTTTTTTTTCCGTCTACCTTTTCTACAGGCTGGCCGTTACTGCTCTAGCCTGCTTGTACCTGTCCAAGTGGTCTGCCTCAAGCCTACCTGGTTCACTACCAGCCTTTAAGTCTCACCGGGCGGTGACAGCTCCCACATCCGTAGCTCTAGCTCCCACCCACCCTTTGAGCTCCAGACTTCCATGTCCAATGGCTTTCTTAACATCTCTACTTACAAGGCTCAAAAGGCACTCCTACCACAAAGTTAATTATGCCAGAAAACCACACCCTGAGTCTGGATGAGTGGATCCGAGTGGAACCCCCGTTTCTCTCCACCTACTCTCTAAGCCCCACCAGCTACCTGGACTCACTGAGTCTGTCCACCAAGCAGATCCTTAACTAGTCTCCTGCCTTTCACTGTGTCCCTCCTCCAAGACTTTCTCCAAATTGTGGCAGCAAAGCAATGTCTTCATAGTAAACAACACTGTGGTTATAATAAATCTAAGACATAACTGAAATCAAAGTTTAAGTACCTGTGATAATTATCTAGAATATTATTTCACAGGCTAAAAGTAACATTTGCTTTTAAAATATGCAAATGCATAGTAATACCAAAAATTTAAAGTGTATCACTGTGTGATAAATTCATCTTGCAACTCAGGTTACATAAACATGTAAGTAAAAAAATATGTTCTCAGTGAAAAATACACATTGAATTCCCAACTGAAAATGCTGCTACTTGTTCTGATTCAATGCTGCTTGAAATATTTATGAGGGGTCCGTCACAGTGGCTCACACCTGTAAGCCCAGAGCTTTGGGAGGCTGAGGGCTGGACGATCACTTGAGCCCAGGAGTTCAAGACCAGCCTGAGCAACATAGTGAGACCCCCATTTCTACAAAAAACACAAAAATAAGCTGGGAGTGGTGGTACACACCTAACAGTCCCAGCTATGCAGGAGGCTGAGGTGGGAGAAGGGCTTGAACCCAGGAGGTTGAGTTTGCAGTGAGCTATGATGGTGCCACTGCACTCCAGCCTGGGCAACAAGTGTCTCAAAAAAAAAAGAAAGAAGTGTTTATGAGAAAGGACCATCCCCCGGGGGTATGATTCATACTGTACACTAAGAGCCACTCCACCAGAGACAACTGTAAGAAAAATAGTTCCAAAGAACAGATAAAGAATATATGGAAAAGGGAAAAACTCCTCCCCTCTTGCCTCAGATGGGGGGGTAGTGCGTGGGAGGTAAGGAAATGAAAGCAGCACATGACAGCCAAGCCAGGCCACTTCCTTCCCTCTCCTCCGCCTCCTTCTACCCAGCGTTATACTGCAGGATCCCCTAAAACCCTGGGCCCCTTACTCTGAAACTTCTACATCCGTTTGTCTTCCTGACAGTTTCACTGGGGGAAAGTGAACTGTCATCAACAACAGGCTCACTCACCTTCTACCCATCTTAATGTTTCTCCTAATGATTCAATTCAGCAGATGCACACTGGGAAGGCCCAGGAGGCAGACAGAAGGGAGGACGCAGGCCCTGGTGCTTTGGGATTTCCATAATTGCTAGGTCCGTCCAACACACCTAAAGTTAGTGGAGATTTGGGACCCGGCACAGTGCCTCATGCCTGTAATCCCAGCACTTTGAGAGGCTAAAGTGTGTGGATCACTTGAGGCCAGGAGTTCCAGACCAGCCTGGCCACCATGGCAAAATCCTGTCTCTACTGTAATCCCAGCTACTCGGAAGCTGAGGCAGGAGAATTGCTTGAATCCAGAAGGCAAAAGGTTGCTGTGAGCTGAGATCACACCACTGCACTCCTGCCTGGGCAACAGAGTGAGACTCCATCATAAAGTTAGCAGAGATTTGGAAAAGGTCTGTATTCTGAACAACTGGCAATCTGCAGGTTGGTGTTAATGCTGAGAGGAAACAGCTGCTGTCTCTGAAGTGCAGGCACATTTTGTAAACAGTGGCTTTTTGGCGAATGCAGCAGTGTCTCTCTTTGCTACAAGGCTTACATTTAATAAACGGAAAGGAAACCCTGCAGCGAGGGGTTCTGGAATGGAAAGGGCTTTGCTGGCCACAGATGCTCAAGGCCATTAATATTTCCAACTTAATTTTGAAAAACAGATGTTTCCGTAAATTTTTCAGGAAAATTTAATCTCATAATTATTTTTTAAAATGCTATGAAAATGTTCTTCAAGGTTGACTTATTTTATTTACTCAAGGTCGGCTGGACACTCACTCCGATTAAACTTCCCCTTAGCAGAAAAATTCACTAAGGAAATGGAAAACACAGCTCTCACCTTCCAAGAATTTGCCATGTGCGAAGAAAAAAAAATGTGTAAAAATAGATACTTAGAGTAGGTAAATGATCTAAAGCATAAATACAAAAAAACTAAAAATTGGAGAATCTTAATAACAACATCTGTGAAAGGTGTTCTTAACCTGGGCTAAAATTTCAGGATCAAAAATGCAACAGGAGAGAATGGGGTTAACAAGACCCAGCAGTGCCAGGGAAGCTGTCTCTGAGAAACAGTGTCTCCAGAGACAGGTGAGTTGTGTGTGTGTGTGTTTTTTTAATTAAAAAAAAAACAAAACTGTATTTACTTAGAAGCATTCAGAATGTTAACAAAACAGCTGCAACTTTTTTTTTTTTTGAAATTATAGAGCGGCATGCAGTTAACAATTATTTCGTATAAGCTGCATCAGAGACAACTGAAGATGAAAAAACTACCATCCCCATAGATAACTAATTTGTGCTGTGCACCAACAAAATGCTTTAAATTTTCATGCCAATTTACAACCCCCATACTCAACCAGGCAAGGTTAGTGGCTACTGAAAATACCACCACGACAGGGCTATCTACAGACACATTCAGTAGTGTGTTAACTATACAAAAAAAGACACTGTACGATTTAAAAATAAATCTTACACAGCCTTACATTTCAATTTTTTCTTTAAAAGGAGTGAGTTGTGTACACGTGCGTTTTAAAGTGATTTGCGGGTAGTCAAACGTCCATTCCTAAGGAAGGATCTGGTCTTGCTGATGGTCACTGCGGGGAAGTCCCGCAAGCTGGAGTTAGGGAATTAGGGAACCAGGGTTAATTCTGGGCAAGTTAATGCCTCTGAGCCCTCCCCTCACACATTTTAATAGGGATGATGGCATCATCCAGCTAAATCACAAGGCAGCAAATGAGATGTGGGGGACTGCTTTGAAACCCATGAAAGGTTTGACCTGTGAAAGCTCAAATTAAAGCAAATCAAAGAGGAAGGGTATAGCAAAAGTGGGCCTGGGGCTCTACCCAAGGAAATGCAAGGGACAGAAATGAGCCGACTGAAGAAACGGTGCACCAGGAGAGTGGCACATGCCTGTAAACCCAGTACGTTTGAAGGCAAGAGAGGAACACCACTTGGGGCCAGGAGTTTGAAACCAGCCTAGGCAACAAAGTGAGACTGTCTCTAAAAAAAGAAAATTAAAAAACAAGAAAAAAATTTAAAAAGGAAATGCTGCCTCAAGGGGGAGGGGGGAGCAGTACACAGGGTAAATTGATATAAGCCCTGGGATACCACCAGGTGGACAAGTAACAATTTGACCCAATTGAAACATTTTGCAAAATACCATCTCTAAGGCAGAGGCAGAGGTCTGAAGATTTTTAAGAAAAGCTGAAGTTCTTAACCCAGTGTAACAGGCACTGATGCCTGTCTACGCAGCCGTGCAGGAGATGAGATCTTCAGGGCTGGAGCCCTCAGCAGGAGGTGGAGGCCACTGTGACTTCTGCCCCATCTTCCAGAGCCATGGTAATTTATGTTTCTTCTCTGCACAAGCCTGATGTCCCATGTTTCAAATGCTGTCTCTTCATTTAGCCAGTTCACAGCTGTGCGGTCTTTTTCATTTGTCCTAAAATTACAGGTAAGCATAAAGAACAGGGACAACCACATATCTTTCTGATGTATTTCCATCTAGGCTTTTGTGTTCTAAGTCGTTTGCAGATGGCTGAACTCATCCTGTAAACAATTCTGCAGCTCAGCTTTTCTCATTTAAAAATTCTTCCAAATATTTTAATGAGTAGGTGCTCAACAACTACTTATTACCATGTAAACATGGCTGGACGGCTAGAAAATATTCCGACAGGCATCTATACCATAATTCGCTTACTTATTGGCTGCTGCTGAAGCATGCCCTGGCTTTTTAGCACATCCATGATTTGTGCAAGAGTTTCTGGGTTCCTGTGTCAGCCTTGAGGGCTGGGTGTGTTGTCTGGTGTTGCATCATTCCACTGGAGAGGCACAAAGGGCTGGAGTGGGCATCAATTTTGACTCCAGGCATTCTCTCATTAGCATTTTGGGGGAGTCAAACCAAGAATCCACCAACCCTTAAGGGTCAAGTTCATATCGATCTGTTCTACAGAACATTAATGCCTCAATGACCCCAGACCTTGCTGCGGTCCTCCTCATAACTCCTGTGGCACATTTAATGAAATAACATAGAATTGCTCCTAAGTGTTTCATGTCATGTTATTGTTTCCTTGTGGATGAGTCCTGTCTCCATGTGAAGGACACCGGCTGTGCCCACTCCTCCACATCTACTCTGCTCCTTCTGGTTAGTGTCCCATGTTCCCACCTGGGGCACCAGCCCCTCTCGGACTCCCAGTCCAGCTACAGAAGTGGGAAATGAGAACTGTGCCCCCAAAATCATCACTTTCCATTTCCCTGGACACGGCAACTGCTTCAGGGACTGACACGTGACCAAATTTGGGGCAGGGACAGTCAGGCCTAAGACTTTGATTCCACCGTTAAGGTAAGAGACACTGTCTTGCCGGACTCAGTGGTGAACACTAAGGCTGGAGCTGCGGAGACCATCTTGCTGCTACAAGGGTACAAATCAAGGTGCGGTGGCTCACCCCTGTAATCCCAGCACCTTGGGAGGCTGAGGCGGGTGGATCACCTGAGGTCAGGAGTTTGAGACCAGCCTGGCCAACATGACGAAACCCCATCTCTACTAAAAGTACAAAAATTAGCTGGGCGTGGTGGCAGGTGCCTCTAATCCCAGCTACCCAGGGGGTTGAGGCAGGAGAATATCTTGAACCTGGGAGGCGGAGGTTGCAGTGAGCCAAGGTCGTGCCACTGCAATCCAGCCTGGGTGACAAGAGAGAGACTCCATCTCAAAAAAAAAAAAAGCAAAGAAAAAAGAAAGAGCCAGGCCATGGTAAACTCTATGAGACTCCAGGTAGAACTACAACTGGATTTTTTTTTATATGTGAAGTTCTTTTTCTGATTCAGTCAGTTTGAGTTATGTCACTTTCAAAACTGACTTTAAAAATAGAGTCCTAAATGATTTGCCAATTAGGTTCTAAACTCCCTGAGCTTGAAGAAGCCTCTCCTGGTTCCCAACAGGGCCAAGGGCAGTGTTCAGCATTTAATGTATACTTTGGTTCTAGGGCCGTATTGTATTTTGCTTTGTATCTGCCCCAACATCTAATACTGTGATTGACACATCACACATCTGTGTCTTACTTTGTAGAACTCAGGCCTTCAAGTGGAACAAAACATTCTCAGAAGCACCCACCACACCACAGACAGCTGGTAGAGACAACTCTGTTGGTAATGCAGTACTTCTTTCCTCTGTAACAGAATGCCTTCACCTCCAGACATCCACGGGGGACAGCTGGGAATAATCCCAAAACACTTAAGCCAATGAATGATGTTTTGGAACAAAGCAGCAGTCTTCTATCAGTCCTTAACAAAAAAGCCTCCGTATTTCAAGCGACTAATATTTGTCATTTCAAGGAACTTCTTCAATTTTATTGTTGACAGTTGTGGGTCGGTAACAATTCTTCCTAGAGCAATTTCAGACTTTTCTCTGCACCGGGAGGATCCCCAAAAGGATGCCTTTCATCTCCCTATTCCAAAGCAAAGACAGACAGACTGCTTTGACGAGAAAAAAACCGGCTAAAACCAATTTAGATTCTACATTGGTAAACGTAAGAGGCTTTAGCCTTGATATAAACGTCCTCTGAAAGAATATGCTCCACCAAATAAAAGACTTGATGTCATAGCTTGAATTTTGGAAATGTGTCCTTTAACCATGTGACTACTTGGAAAGGCAGAAAGTACAGCTGGCCTGCCCACTTGAAAAACTAAAACCCATTTTGCCCAGGCATGGAATGAGGGACAGTAGATAAGAATACTGTTATTAAACACCATCAATTTTTTAATATGGGTACAACTGTGCTAAATTTCAAATCTAGTAGTTTCTTTTTTCTGGATACAAACTAATGCTATTGTGAAATCATGTTTTAGCTGGACGTAGAAAGTGGGACCTATTTTTTGCAGGCTAGAAACCCTACTGAGATCACTACTACAGAAATATGTGGCGCCGGAAGTACAGACAGGAAAAGAAACGTGTAATTTTTTTTTCTGAGCAATCAGCTATGAATAAAATGCAAAAATACTTTACTCACCACACAGGGAAAATGTTTACTGAAAACTTCCTTTGTTGATCTTTTCAGAATTAGACATTTGAAGGTTTGCTCTACTCTGAATATGTGGGATCAAAAACGCCACAATACAAACCATTTTGGAAAAATATCGTTGATCAGAAAACTTAGTTACAAAAAGCAACTTAAAGTGTTGAATGTGACATAAATGGAAATGGAAGAAATACTTGGATAACAAGCAAGGTTATTACTGGAAAGAACCGAAATACTTTGTAAAATAACACCATCTCTAATACTTGAGGTACATGTATTGCTGGATAAAGGGACCACAGTATATTAATGTTTCATACACCTATAAGAATCTGAGAACTTAAAAAAAATACTACCTGTTAAACTGACACAAATAAATTAAAAAGTAAAGCAGGAAGGGTAATAGGCTTAAACTACCAAACATTCAAAATACAGGGAGACACTGGATTTAAGAACCGCAATCAGAAGATACTCTATACCTGCTTTTTTAAAAAATGTAAAGGATAAGCTGCTTAGACTGGATCTTTACCAAATCTCCTCCATTTCACCAATCTACTGGAATCATATGGTTGCTATGTAGCAAAAGATGCCATAGGAATGAGAATAAGAACATTTCTCCAGCAGTTATCCTAAGCCCAGGAATGTCACAGGCATTTTACACATAGGATCTCAAAAAGTCTGCAGAGCAATTCCACTGGTGGATATAAAATTTGTCTCCATTTTATAGAAAAGAAAAGTAAGTTTAGAAGAGTTAAATAACTCACCCGAAGTCACAAGGTCATATTTAATCCCATATTAGACTATGACAAAACCAGGAGCTTTTCACATCATTTTGATAAGGGCTCCACACTGTTCCTAAGCAAATCTCCAGGCCCTTTGGGGTAGCTCAAGGCTGTGGAATGTACCCCGCCCCCCACCCCACCCCCTCCCCCACCAGAATCCAAGAAATTTGGGTCTGCCCTGGCTCGGGGCTGGGACTGGTGGTAACCTGGGTTTGTCAAACCACCAACCCTCTGGCCTCAGGTCCCTCTGCTTAACGTGAAGAGGTTGGACTGAATGGGCCCTGGCTCCTTCTGGCTCTAACATTTGGATTCCATAGGAAAAAACTAGCTTTACCCAGTCTTCAATGAGTTTCTTTTTCTTTTCCTAAGCAAATACCACCCAATATACTCATAATATGTCTTTTTGGTCACAAAGGTTTCAAGCACCATGAGAACTACAGACAAAAGGGTTTGATTTGGCTGGGTGCAGTGGCTCATGCCTCTAATTCCAGTACTTTGGGAGGCCAAGGCGGGCCGATCATCTGAGGTCAGGAGTTCAAGACCAGCCTGGCCAACATGGCTAAATCCCATCTCTACTAAAAATAAAAAAAATTATCTGGGTGTGGTGGCGGGCACCTGTAATCCCAGCTACTCAAGAGGCTGAGGCAGGAAAATTCCTTAAACCTGGGAGGCGGAGGTTGCAGTGAGCCGAAATTGCGCCAGTACACACCAGTGTGGGCAACAGATCAAGATTCACCTCAAAAAAAAAAAAAAAAAAAAAAAGGAGGCTTTGATTTAATAGGCTAAAGGGCAGGTCTATTAGGGATCTCTTCCTAGGGCTGTTTTCAGACTGAGGCAGGGCTGGCTATCTTCAGTTTAGCTTAAACATCATTTATCACTTGTCTTGTGAAGCAGAGCTCTGGGTCCCATCTGGCTGCAAGGTACAGACATTGTGTCCTTAACTCCCCCACCACACACATTGATGACTGTTTCCAGGACTTCCTCCCTTGCTTGATAGATGTGGGCCCCTGACGGACATGGAAACTGCCTCACTTTCCCTATATCCCCAACACCTACTCCTTGCTACCATGCCTGGCGCATAATCGGTGTTTATAAATGCCTTCTAAGGCCGGGCACGGTTGCTCATGCCTGTAATCCTAGCACTTTGGAAGGCTGAAGCGGCCGGATAGCCTGAGCTCAGGAGCTTGAGACCAGCCTGGGCAACATGATGAAACCCGTGTCTACTAAAATACAAAAAATTAGCCGGGCATGATGGTGTGCACCTGTAATCCCAGCTACTCAGGAGGCTGAGGCAGGAGAATTGCCTGAACCTGGGAGTCAGAGGTTGCAGTGAGCCGAGATCGTGCCACTACATTCCAGCCTGGGTGACAGAGCAAGACTCTGTCTCAAAAACTAAAAATAAATAAAAATAAATGCTTACTGAATCCTGAACTTTCTTTTTCTGAAAGGCAGGCAGGAAAGAAGATGAGAGAATCTAGGTGATGCATGTGCTTTATGACTCACAGGATGCCACTGAACAAATACCAAGCACAGCCCTATCTCACTTTGCACCAAAGGTAAGATGTCTTCCTGAAAGGTAAGAGATTTATACCTTGATTCAGCTTGCTAATATTTTCCCAGGACCTAACCTTAATTTCAAATGCAGCCTTTCCTTACATTTTTCTTTAAGAATCTGTACACCCTAACTCCTGACATCAGTAATTCAATACACTTTACTTCTAGAACTGAAGAAAATGTATAGTACTTTAAAGCAAAAAAAAAAAAAAAAAAAAAACAAAAACAAAAACAAAAGTGCATATGAGACTACAATGGTAGATATCTGTCATTATACATTTGTCAAAACCTGTAGAACATAAAACACCAAGAGCAAACCCTAAGGTCAATTACGGACTTACGGACTCGGTGATAATGATGTGTCAGTGTACGTTCATCAGCTGTAACAAACAAGCCACTCTGGTGTGGGAAAACAATAGGACGGAGGTTGTGCGTGTGTGAACAGGGGTTTATACAGAACCTCTCCATACTTTCCACTCAGTTTTGCTGTGAAACTAAAATGGTTCTAAATATAAAGCTGCGTTTTAAAAAGTGAACACTACTTCCGTTAATCCACACCGTTAAAGAGTCAAATGTTTTAACTTAGACCACGTATTCATCTTTGCAGTTGCAAAGCACAGCATGACGAAAATCACTGTTAACTCCAAGTGCCTAAAAATTCATCTGATGGAGTTCTTCCATGAAATAAATGTATTTATCCTCCAAATTCATCTTGTTTTTGATTCAGACTTGTATATATTAGTGTATACCTCTCTGTAAGGATGCTGCTGCTGCTGCTGCTTCTGTTTTGTTTTTGTTTTTTTCCTAAAGAGATGGGGTCTTGCTCTGTCGCTCAGGCGGGAGTACAGTGGCGCAGTCATAGCTCACTGCAGCCTCGAACTCCTAGGCTCAAGAAATCCCTCTGCCTGAGTCTTCTGAGTAGCTGGACTACAGGCACGCATCACTGTGCCAGGATAAATTTAAAAAAAAAATTTTTTTTTTTGGTAGAGACAGTCTCTCACTTTGTTGCCCAGGCTGATCCCAAATTCCTGTCCTCAAACTATTCTCCTGCCTCAGCTTCCCAAAGTGCTGGGATTACAGGTGTGAACCACTTGCTGGCCTTAAATAGGAGAACACTTTTAAGTTAAACTGTAATCTCCTTGAGAGCAAGGAACTTGCTTTTCATTATTTTCATTATTGCTTTTCTTTATTCCCCTGATACCTGGTATACAGTGTGTACCCAAACACTGTTTGCATGAATCAACTGGTAAATGAATATATTGTTTTCATGGTTTCTGATCAGGAAGTTACAAACACTGGATGCAGATTCTAGGATGAAGGACCAGAGAGAAGAGGGTGAAAATTAGAAAACAAGTGTCAGTAGGAAAACAAAGACAAAACACAGTGAAACATGAGGAACAAGACTGTGACGTGAAAGGAATTCTGTAAAATTTAGCTGGATCCCAAAATGAATCTCACAATTTGTGAAATTAAAATTCCTTAACCAGTCAAAACAACATCCTTGATCATTTATTATAAATCCAACTCCAAAAAGCTGGGTGCAACGAATGAATGACAAGAGAAAACAAAAATGTACCTACCATTTATACTGCAGGAAGCAGAGGGGAAAAGTTGTCTTTATCTTTGATATTGGATTTTGCATCACTTATTTGCCAGATTCTGTACGCTGCTGTTCCACTTCATTTTCATTTTTAAAAATGTCAATTGTTTAATCTAGGCTTCCCCATTCTTCCACCAGACTGCGTTCTCCCATGACTTACATCTATCTTCCCACATTCCAACTCCTCTTCTTTTCCCTTATCCCAAATACAATTCGAATAATCAAGAACCTTTTGTAAGATCACAAGAGTTTTCTCTCTGGTTTGGGTTTAACATTTCAGGGAGATTCTGCTGAATGCAGAAGATTTCTAAAATGTTGTGCTGTGAGGTTTCCAAAGGCCAACCTCAATTTGATATTTGTGTGTATGCCAATTGATTTGACTGAAAACAATTTTGCACCTAATTAAAGGTTCTTGCCTTCAGTGTTCAGCTCTGCCCTTTAATATGCAGGGTACATCATTGTTTATCTGGGAGAAAAAGACACTCTTGAGCTAGTTTAAAAGCTTATTTGCTGAGTTGTGAAGTCAAGTAATGTAAAAGAAACTTTTAGCCCGATGACCACTTGAATGCTTAAAAAATTCACGGCACTCACCAGAAAATGGAGAAATCATACTAGCAAAGTGTATCTAGAGATACCACAGAGGTGACGAATTAACTAAAACTCTCCCCGCTGCAATGATGGGGACACCCAAAGACTATTATACAAATTGTCCCTTCTCATAAAATCTGACCACCTGGCCAACCTAGGGGAAACTAAAAAACCGCAAGCCTGGGCTTAGAGAGAAATGCACACATCAGCATAGGATAATACAGCAATGCAGCCCCCAAGCAGTTCTACAACATCTGGTGTATGTTGCCCCAGGGTGAGGAGAGAAGAGGCAACTGATGAATCCAAAAATCTGGAATTAGATGCACATTCTTTTGGGTTCTGCCACTCCTAGTGACAGTATGGGGACCTCTGGTACATTAGTCATTTGAGCTTCGTGTCAATAGTAAATTTAGAGGATCCTGACAATTCCAGCTGCATTTAAATTCTTGACTTTCTACTTAACTAGCTGTGTGATCTCAAAGGTCCTATCTCTGAGACTATTTCTTTTTCTGCAAAAAGGACTCTTTGTTGTGACTGTAACATAGGAAGAGGTGTCCGATATGTATTTGCTAAAGTAGTAAATCAAGGCTTAGTTGAAACAATGTATGTAAAGAACTGGCCTACAATTAGTGCCTAATAAATGTTCACTACCTTGATCCTCCTCTTGCTCTTTAACTTTGGAGAAATCTTTGGTGCATAATTTCAATGTGGTTGGTTGTTTCGCTTTTTCTTAATATCTCAAATGAACAAAGCCAATTCAATTTTTTTCTAATTATAAAAGTAACACATGCTCACTGTAGAAAGAACAAAGTATATATTTATTTGTAAACTGAGAAATGTATGTAGGTAGCATACTTCATTAAAAATTTGGGGTTTGGGAGAGAGATCCAAGATGGCCGATTAGCAGCCGCTCAGGATTGTAGCTCCCAGTGAAAGCGCAGAGAGTAAGTGGACGCCGCAATTTCAGACGAATTTCTGTTGCCAACAAACTGGGAGATACACAGCTGAGGAGCCACACGGGTAGCCAGCGCGACTCTTTTGGCCGGCGCGGCTGTTTTGCCAGCGCCCCTGTGCGGCGCTTCTCAGTGCAGAGTATATGGGACTGGGTGCCCTTTGAGTCGGGCTCCACTGGTCCCATCCCCACAAGGAGAACAGCAATTGGAAAAGCTGAGGACTGAGAGTTTCACAGTAAGCACAGCTGAACCCAGGAAGGCCTAGCTCTGTGGGGAAGGGGCGTCCGCCAAAGGAAAACTAAGAAACAGAAAAAACTACATCACCAACAAGCCAGATGTCCACTCAGACTCAATCTGAAAGTCGGCAATTACAAAGACGACAGGTGGATAAATCCACAAAAATGGGAAGAAACCAGTGCAAAAAGGCTGAAAACACCTGAAATCAGAATGCCTCTCCTCCTACAGGGGATCGCAGCTCCTCATCAGCAAGAGAACAAGGCCTGACAGAGAATGAGTG